>JABUQX010082858.1:10000-33599 GCA_015478945.1 Trachelipus rathkii | reverse complement strand
CGTGAAGCAGGATCGCTGTCCCCACCGCTGTCGCTGTCCACGATTCAGGAAAATAAGGGGCTCCCTGTACCGGGAAGGTTGTAAAAGGTCAGATCACAAAGTTGAAACTCCTGTAAACAAACAGCCAAGGGCTGATGATCGACAAGTAATCTCTAACGGTGATTTGAACTCAACCGAGATAGCAAAGTTAACCGCGCAGTTCCATTGGATGAAACGTGCCATAAACAGGGAAACAATCAAAGGCAGGACGATCCGTACATAAGTTTCACGATGTTTTGGATGTGGCACGAGTCATGGCGAGGTTAAAGGCGGGAGGTCCAGCGATCCGGCCCGGACACCCACCAACCAGGACCTCCAAACCCCGAGGGAGAGGGGAGATCACCCAGCAGGGATATGGGACCCCCTGTTTACGAGAGGGGTTCCGGGCACATCAGGAGAGGGCTCGCCAAAAAGGCGCGCCACCAAGTCACACTCCACATTTCGAACATTCCTCCTCCCTCCAGACGCACCCCTGCCAGACTTCTTAGCAAACCGGGAAGGGGGACGCGTCTCGCCAGGAGGCGCCCTAACAAAGGCCGGGGAAGATGGAAGAGGATGACAAGGAGGAATGGCGTCGGCGGGAGTGAGATGAGACACATCGGATGACAAGTGTGTGGCGGCAGCAGTTAAAATCTCGGAAGCGGTCCGCGGCCGAGGAGAGCCAGGACGGGACCGAAGTCAAAGGGGGTGGAGGGGAAGGGGAAGAAGGGAAGACTCTTCCATCCTCCTGCATCCACCAGCAGCCAACCCACCCTCAACACACATCGAAGCGGGGCCACGTCTACCCGAAGGAAGACTGCAAGCGGGCGAAGTGTCAATCGATACCTCCTCGGACCTCCCCTCCGGTGGGACAGTGTCAGCACGGGACACCCCCACGGAAGAAGAGTAGTCCGAAGAGTCCATCGTGGCATCCGAAAAAGTTTCAGAATCGCTTGAGTAATGCAGAAGCGAAGCAAACTTAGGCGGCGTAAGTAGCAAACTATCAGAACGGGCAGAGGACGGACCACCGGTCCGAGATCGGCCACGCGAGTTGTCAGCGCGGCGAGCCCGTTTAGGCAGGACAGAGACAGGTTCCCCAGTACAAACGGGATCCCTTTGTTTCAAGAGGTCCGCGGCCCGATAAGCGCAAGCGAGTACGGATGTCTGTCCCGGAAGATCCACCCTTGGACGGACTCTCGCAACCGTTTAAAGAGGGATCGGTGTTTCCCCCGGCCGAAACAGGAAGCAGGGCGTTTCCGGGGACGGTACGGTAGGCTCCGAAAACGAAGCACATGGACGATTGGCATCGACCTCAGAAGCGGACTTATCGCAAAAATCAGACATCCCTTGGAGCTGCATGGACCTCCCACAAGGAAGGAGCGTGAGAGAGGGTCGTGTGTGTCGGCGAAGAACGACGAGCGGTCCGGCGGACCATTTCGGGAGAGTTGGGAGGACAATTGTCCAGAGCCACAGAAACCACCGAAACAGGTGAACCGGGAACCGCACGGAAGGCCGAACGGTCGAACGTAAAAGCGGAACAAGCCCCGGAGACAACGCACGGGGGCAATGAGCAACGGAAGAGGCAACCGCAGATGGAGTGGACGCTGCCGCAGCATAAGAAAGAAGAAGATGAGCCAGCTTCTCCCTCGCCCGGCGGTAGCCTCACTACGGTCATATTAGAATTGCGCACTGCTCAAGGATTTCCTTCTGCAAGGCGAAAAAGGGCAGTGGACAGAGGAGGCCGGGTGGGGCCCTTGCAGTTAGGACAACATGGAGGATCTCTGTCACAGTTCGGGTGGAGGAGAGAAATGCCACAGTCGGACAGAGGGTCTGGGGAGGACCGACATATTTCTGGGGCGTGACCAAATTTATGGCACTTGAAAACATCTTCTTGGGGAAGGGCACATAAGTGCTGAACCGACAACCAATGGCATGTTTAAAACCAAGTTTACTTAGATGAGACCACGGTACAGAAGTAAGGTAAGTAAAAGACGAGGGTCCGTCGTTGAGGGGTCCTCCTTGCGCGGAGGAACCGATAAACGTCGGTGATAGGCACTGGTAGCCTGTAAATGAGTTAGGCATTCCATATGAAGCATCCGGAACAGAACTCCGGCGCATATAGTACCCTTCGACGTGTTACGGACAACATCAGGTTTAGAAATGACGGGAATCTTTCCCCAGATGGGAGTATGGAAGGCAAAGACGTTGCTCGGTACGAAGGCAGCACGAACCAAGGGGAACCGTCTTCCTCACTTGGCGCTAACAAGCCCTTGCTGGCTTCATAGTTTGGAGAGCCAGCTTCCACAAAGCATCACTAAGGATGAGCTGGGCTCACAAGAAGTCGTGGACGAGATGACGTGAATATAATAAAATAAAGCGGGTAGGAATTAAGACCCGGGAACCCCTGGAGGGGGGTCGGCGAACGTGATCGGCGGCGTTGGTGTATACTGGCGTTTAGGAATGGAACCCCGCTGACGCAGGGGCTTCTGGAATGGCAAACGTAAAGACGGAGAGACAAGAGTATTCAGCCTCACCTGGTCTAGACGGGGCAGTCCCTGAAACGGGACCGGAAACGAGGGCGATAGGGGTGGGTGGTGGGAGTACCAACCATTTCATCAACAAAGGCGTCAAAGCCCCTGCTGGACGCAGGCCTGGGAACGGCCAGGGAGGGACGGGTTGGGGACCCGACAGATGGTAATTGCCGCCTTTCTGGAAAACGGTAAATTTTAGATATTCTTCCCATGAAAAATACTCCTGCAAAACATCAGCACCGCAATAATTAAACACAAATTAAATAACACAAATGATGAATAAAACATAAATCCCGCAGCGTAAACTGCAGCAACCGCGCCCACCACAGGCCCAGAGCTACCTACCTCCCCCCTAGAAACCCCACCCCGTAGGGTGCGGCCATGTGTATGAGCTCAAAATATCCCCCGGAACTTCGCGTCCAGTCCCTAAGATGGCAAATTAATAGCCGTGCACCACACGGCTAAGACGAAAAGCCCAAAATTATGCGCCCGAAGTGCAGGACAGCCCTTCTCTACAGTTAGCAAAAACGGCAAGTCGGACCCCTACCATATAGGCGGCCCGGAGAATGGGCAACAAAAACCGGTTTTTAACCTGCACCCTCCCACGCAGGAAGGAGGGCAAGATGGGCCCCATGACACACACAGAGACAACAGCCCGGAGCCACAGGAAGCAGGGGGAATGGTGAAGGACTCTCAGAAGAGAGAGTCAGGGATACGTAGGTAGTACGTACAGAAAAACGGGAGAGAAAGGACAAAAGCTGAGGAAGGAAGGGTAAGGGAAACGGAAAAATAAATAATAATAATAATAAATAATAATAATAATAATAATAAAATAATAATAATAATAATAATAATAATAATAATAATAATAATAATAATATAATAAAAAATAATAAGAAACAAAACAAATGGAAAGGAGGGGAACCACAAAAAAGGGGAAAAATCAACTAAAAACAAAAACGTACAACCACTTCGCAGATACCATTCGGAAAAGGTATCTGAGCCCCCCCCACCCCGACAAGGTGGGGTACGTTAACGGGGGGGATAATAATAATAATAAGTAATAATAATAATAATAATAATAATAATAGTAACAGTAATAATAATAATATAATAAAAATAATAATAATAATAATAATAATAATAATAATAATAATAATAATAATAAAATCATAATAATTTTTATAATAATTTTAATAAATATAAAACAAAGAAAGAAAAAACATAACAATAACAATAACAAGTAACAATGATAATGATAATCGTAATGATAATGAATAATGTACTGATAAACCTAATTGAAATGTAATGACCCTTAATATTTATTCAATAAAATAAAAATAAATAATAATAATAAGAATAATAAAAAATTAAATTAATAATAATAATAATAATAATTAATAATAATAATAATAATAAATAATAATAATAATAATAATAATAATAAAAATAATAATAATAATAATAATAATAATAATAAATAATAATTAATAATAATAATAAATGTAATGGATAATGATAATGATAATGATAATGATAATGATATATGATGATGATGATGATGATGATGATAATAATAATAATAATATAATAAATAATGATAATAACAATAATAATAACAATGACAATAACAATAATAATAATAAAAAATAATAATTATAATATAATAATAATAATAATAATATAATAATAATAATAAATTAATAATATAATAATAATAATTAATAATGATAATCGCTAGATTTTATAGAAGTTGAATCGCTGAATTGTATTATAATAATTTTTTAGATAAATTTTTTATTTTTCTAGCAAAAAGATTAGTAGGAGTTTCGGTTTTTGAGTCTTTTGTGGCCACATAATGCAACAGTTTACACGCACTTATAACGCTCTACCGCATATGAGTCAAAACCTTTATAATACATAAGTCTACAGAATTGAGCATTATGTGAGTATTAATTTCGTAAATTAATTCTATTTGCCTCGCTGCCTTGCTTGGTTTAAGTAACAATTACTAGTGAGAAGTCGCAGGCATGTTAGGGCAGAGAATGTTTATGTTCTCTTTTAGGAGCGGATGTATTCGAGTAAGTCTTTGAATTAAACAAAATCTTAGCTTATAACCCAGATGGATTGTTATGGCTGTAAAGTCTATTGATTGCTTATGAAGCGCGAATAAATCGCTTTGAATTACAATTACAGATGGAGAACTGAATTATTTGTGGTTCTGTATATATAAAGGCAGCATAATAATAATAACAATAACAATAACAAACAATAACAATAACAATAACAAAATAACAAATCACAATAACAATAAAAATAACAATAACAATACCAACAATAACAATAACATAACAATAACAATAACAATAACATAAACAATACACATAAAACATAACAATAGTAATAATTATACTAATTTTAAAAAATAATGAATAATAATAATAATAATAATAATAATAATAATAATAATAATAATAATAATAATTAATATTATTTATAACACTAGTGACAATCCAAAATAATAAATAATAATAATAATATTAATAATAATAATAATAAAAATAATAATAATAATAATAATAATAATAATAATAATAATACATAATTAATAATAATAATAATAATATAATAATAATAATAAGCAATAATAATAATAAAATAATAATAATAATAATCAATAATAATAATAATAATAATAATAATAAATAATAATAATAATAATAATAATAATAATAATAATAATAATAATAATAATAATAATAATAATAATAATAATAATAATAATAATAATAATAATAATAATAATAATAATTTATAATAATAAAAACAATAATAATATTATAATAATAATAATAAAATAATAATTAATAAAATAATAATAATAATAATAATAAATAATACTTTTTATTATTATATTATTATTTTATTATTATTATTATTATTATTATTATTATTATTATTATTATATTATTATTATTATTATTATTATTATTATTATTATTATTATTATTATTATTATTATTATATTATTATTATATTATTATTAATTATTATTATTATTATTATTATTATTATTAATTATTATTATTATTATTATTATTATTATTATTATTATTATTATTATTATTATTATTATTATTATTATTATTATTATTATTATTATTATTGATATCAAAGTGACCTTCTTTGAAATAAGAATTGGCATTGTTAATATGAATTCTACGGAAATTGGTTCCAATGTTTTAAAAGCTAGTTAGCCATAGGCAAAATTCCGGTACTTCGTTACAATTTTTCAAGATTTTACGGTACTAGCATATTAACTTACATTAGCTAGCTAAAGTAAATTAATATGCTAATATTTAAAGACATTATTTTAGTTAGCTATAATAAGGTATTCAAAAGGATTTCAGCAGGTCTGTTTACAGGATATTTAAGCCGGTTAATATCCTTTAAAATCAAAAAAGAAAAGTTCTTTCTTCGGAAAAGAAGGCCTCTTCAAACAGCTGATCATCTTCATAACTCTGCTTGAACGTTGAAATGCATTCATGACGTCGATAGCAGTTTTCCTTATGGATGAGTTTCAAATAATGTTTACTAATTTTGTTTTCTTGAGTTACATTATACTTGAATGACCTGAACCTTCTCCGTTAAAAACTGAAATTTTTTTTATTTGTGTCTTTAAAGGGTCAAAAACGTATCTATAAAATACAAGTTGTTGCTCTCTCTGAAAGCAAAAGTTTTTGCTAATTTCTCTCAATATCGCAGCTCTAAAGACATACAAAAGGGCAGCTCTTATCATTTTTATGTCTTTACTTTCATTTTCTGAGGATGCTAATACTCTCTTCAGAGTAGTAACGAGAGAAATGACGTCCGCCATTGATGACGAGTTTTGCTAATTATATATATAATTATTATTATTATTATTGCAAACAATTGACCCGTGGGGTATGATATCTATCAAATGGTTGGAGTAGAGTGTACAATTGGTTAGAATAGAATTATCAAGGAATATTAATACATTTATTTTCTCTTTCTACTACTACAGCCATTACTACTACTACTACTACTACTACTACTACTACTACTACTACAAGCAGTCAGATACATTAGATTCTTGGACCTTTGCTATCATTTGTAGCTTGCTGGTCCAGCGCATGGCAAACGTCATTTTATTAAAAGAAAATTGCGATACATTAATTCTGCCATGTATATTTATTAGTTCTTCTTGAGGCAAGGTCGAATGATTAAAGTGTGCAGCAAATTGCTTACATTTTGAGGGAATTTCGGTGTGTTATTTTGAGATGTCACAACATTTCTAATGTTGATTGGCCAATATTCGCCAATATTTCATTAAATACGTTACTGAGATATTCAACATTATGGCGTTCTGTGAGTTGTTCACCGCACAAAAAAAATTGGTTTGAATTCCTTGCCTACGACATAAATAGACTGAGAGAACAAAGAAACAAGTGATTGAGTATTTCACCATTCGTCGGTGGGGAAAGCGAACTTGAATGATTGTATGATAGAGGTTTTCAATTCCGAAACTTTAGCTCTTAACGCAGTCCAACATTTTCCACAAACAATATCTATATTGTGTTTCCTATTACGTGGTGGTTAGAAAGGGACCGATACTTTTATTAGCTGTACAAAACCAAGAACTCAATATGTGAGGAAGATAGGCCCAATAACGGGTGTATCTGCAAGCTTTGTGCCATCTTTCATTTCCCACAAGAATTTATAATATCCATGCCTTTGGTTTTTCCTTTTCTTATCTTTCCATATCTTTATATTTTCTGTATAAGTTTGAAGAGTAATACGATTCACTCTTAAAGCTGGTATTGCAGATCCTCTCCTCCTCTTCTTTACTACCTCTTCCTTAATCTTAGTCAGATATTCTTCCTTGTGTTTGATGTTTAGATGGTTTCTTGACCCAGATGTCCGGTCTTCCATTTATATGTTTGAGAGATTCAATTTTAGATACAGAGCCATCTGAAAAAGTCATCCCAATACACAGCGCTGGATAGCGGGAATTGTGCCGCCTCGACGAAAAATTGCTTCAACAAGTTGACAAACAAGTCTAGGGTGGTACTGTAACTCAACAAATAATAAAAAGTACTCCACATTATTTGGTATAGCACTTCTCTAGCTGTGTACTCAAATACGAACCACCTCGAGTCATGTATAGTCAACTAAGGCTTCTGTAAACTTATCCACTAAAGGTTCGGCTAACTTTCGTGATCGAAATAAAAACAAAACAGTACCATTCAGAACGTTCTTACATTCGCATTAGCATGGTGGTCCGGCTTTCGAATCGCGAATCGTAATACGAATTGGGTTGGCAATTAAACGAATGCGTAATATGTTGGGGATCCATCTTGTTGAAATATACCGTGGTATTTATACGTATATACAACGGTTGCTGATACGACAAAACGTTTGGGCGCAAACACCTTCTCGTATATTATACAAATGAGGTTTTGCTAATAATATTAAAAATATATTTAAGGGTGAGTTGTAATAGTACCCGAAATATAAAAAAATTATATATTAAGATTATTTACTATTACAAATAAATAAATAATATAACTATAGTAAAATAGCCGAACATGTATGCTAATGGTTTAGTCAATGCATTTATAGGAGGAAAACCATTGGGTTCTCCAAAAATACGAGCGTTTTCATGTACGGGACTGTAAACTTCATATTAGCTAATAATAATAATGGAACTTATCCTTGAATTAAAATGTAAAAATAAATTAAAAATTTTTAAAAAATCTTACTAATATATATATATATGTATATATATATACGTTTATATATATATATCAAAAATAAAAAATTTGTAAAACTATTTATATATCATCAAAAAATTATTATATTATTATAGTAGAATATAATATATAATAGACACCAAAAAAATAAAAGTAGTTCATTAAAATGATATAATATATTATATCATATATATATAATAAGTATATATATATATATATCAATATATATCATAATATATATATAACTAACAATGGTATATTATATATTCCCAAACTATATAACTTTACGAACGCTCAATTAAAAGATAGTATCGCGAGTGTAGTAGTCACTAAAATATAATACCATACATAGTATCAAATAATCTAAAGGTATACATAAAGCCATATAGCTATTATATATCTAGGTAATTGTATATTCGCATAATATATATAAGAATAACATTTCGCCCGCATGAATGCCTGGGGGAACCAGGCGCCATTCAAAGTCCGACATGCCCGACATACAGATCACTATTTGAAATAGAGCACAGTAGAGTGCAAGATGGCGAAAACAGATAAAAGGATTGTGTTCAGATCGAGATTAGGCGAGACCTAAAGTTTCAAAAGAACACCTCGTGCGACCAAGAATCTCTCGTATCGCGCAGGAGGGAGTGAAGAACCGCCGTTGTGCGTCGGACGATTGCAGCTGGCACGACTCTCATACGAGAGGGACGCTGGTTCATCCGTCCGCAAAGCAGCTGGGCAATTTATCTTCCTGGCGGTAGAAACAATGAAAAAACTCGCACTGCGGAACACAGTTTGATAGGCGTCGTGGTTATAAGACCTCTGGTGATAGCGGCCTTAAACATCGATTTCCTGTAGTCCCCTCGTAGGTGTACCCTCTTGATATAGGAGATAATAGCACGTTAAAAAGGTTAGTTACTAATATATATTAATTAATATATATAGATATATTAATATATATATAATATATATACTTAATATTAATATATATACTATTATTGATATAATATATATATATTATAAATAGTATAGGTATTATACCTGTTCACGTGACGCTGAGGCCTTATATATATTATATAATAGATATATATATATATATATACTAATATATAATATATATAATAATCTAATAATATATAATGAATAATATATATAGTACTATATATATAATATTTATATATTAATATATATATATATATTATATATCATATATAATATATATATTATATAAATATAATATATATAGTTTACCGTATATAGTTTAACTATATTAAATTATATAATACCGTATACCTTAATATAATATTATATAGTATACCGTATAATTATTATATATATTATTATACCCGTATATTATTATATACTATTAAATAAATACCGTTACTAATATTAAGAGAATATAATAATAGCATAGTAATATTAATATATAATTAATACTAATACTATTATCTATATAAGATATATGTATATTATATATATACTATATATTAATATATATATATATAGTAGTATATATATATATATATATAATGAATGATATAATTTAATTGATATAATATATATATTAATATTATGATAATATGATATAATTAATATTTATATATATATATATACTATATATATATAATCATAGTATATATATAATACTATATATATATATATATATATATATATTAATATATAAAACTATATATAATAATATAATAATATTAGATAATATATATATATATTCTATATATATAATTATTATATATATATATATTATAATATAAATATATAAGGTATATATAATATATATATATATATACTATATATATATAATTATTATATATATATATATATATATATTAATAATATATTTTAATACTAATATATATACTATATATATTATATATATATATATATATTAGTGTCTGCATATATGAATAAGCGCTTGCCAGAATCAATTAAGTCTGCGACAAACACTTTGAAATTGAGTTCTCTGAAATTGAAGTTTTTACAAAATCCTTAAAATTGATTTCTCAAAATTCATAAAAATCGACATGAAACTATTTTAATTCAATTATAAAATATTTTTTAAAAAATTGAAAAATAGATTAATAATATTTTGATATTTTTAAAATTATTTTTAGATGAAAATTTAAGATTATTAACATAAAAAAAGATAAAATAAATATTAGATTTTGGTTATTTTAAATTATATTTTCAGGAGTTTTTTAAAAATCTGGAATTAGATTGGAGGTCAGGTCAATCTATTTTTCATTGAAAGGTCATTAAGCATTCATAAACGACGAAGTAAGCCTTATACAATTCTTATTAAATACACATAGAATAACCTGGAATGTTCGTGGGATTCTCTAGGACGTTCATGAGATAGTTGAAGATACTGTGGAACGTTCATGGGATGTTCATGGAATGTTTTAAAGCGTTCATGGGATGGTCATGGAATGTTCTAAAACATTCATGGGATGCTTAAAATACTCCGGGATGCTCATGGGAAATTCGTAGGACGTTCATGAGATATTCATGGGATGCCCGTGGAACACTCATGGGATAATTGTGGAACTTCAATGGAATATTAAGGATCTTTCATGGGACATAAATGCTGATCAATATAGATACCTGCTTTACACTTTCTGAAGACTACTGAAATATTCAAGCCACAATTAAGACACTGTCATTCTTTCGGAACAAAATAAAACAGTTCAGAATAATAACCTTTCAAACGAACTACTCACTACCAGAACCAAAAGAAACTAGTTTCTCATTCTGGTTTTTTGGTATTTTATTCCGTCTGGTTAAAATGGTTCCTGTAAATTAAAATTGAAATTTGGTTCTTATGAAAACATTGGACATAAATGTGGCATTATTTATGTTTACTTTTATGACTAAATTAATAAATTAAAAAATTCAAAATTAATTAATTGAATAAAATAAAATAAAATATCCTTTCAAAACTTTGACATTTTCGTTCATTTAAAAAGAAATCAATTTTAATTGAATTTAATTATTTTTTTTTTTTATTTTTTAAAAATTCAAAAGGTTTTCAATAAAAGTTATGAAATTTCTTTTCAATCTGATTCAATATTAACAAATATTATTATATAATATAATATATTAATATTATTCAAATTAAAAAATATATATATAATATATATATTATATATATATATATAATATATATATATATTATACTACTTGATAATAAATGTTCTATATAACTTATATAACTATAATATATATATATATATTTAGTATATATATATATGCAGCGCTCCCTAGCTCATTGGTAGAGCACTCGCCCAGCAAGCGAGGGGGCCCAGTTCGAGACTGGGTTGGAGGGATAAGAAGTGAGCTATTCTCTTTTAACTTCAGCTTCGTACCCACCAGAGTAATGAGTACATTTGTGGTGGCTTTACGTACAAATCGAGAATAATCACGGTTCAGCGATAGCCTGTGCGCATCCAGCGATTTAGCCGTTATGACCTTGCTTCCCAAGGACTTTTACTCGAAGCGGTCTCCCACGGAGACCAAGACCGAAAGTTCCTTCACTGGGTGAGTTGTGATTATCATATCTATATACTAATATATATATTATATATATATATTATTATATATATATTACTATATTAAATACTATATATATATATTAATATAATATATATAATATTATATAATATATCTATATATATAAGATACTATACTTAATATATATATATATATTAAATTAAATATATATAATTAAATATATATAATATATATATATATATTATAATATATTAATAATATATATATAATATATAATATATATATATATATATTATATATATATATAAATTTTCCATTGATGCATTGCCATCATTATTCGTTCGTATTATGATTAATTCCCTCACTTTATAACCAATGTTATTGTAAATTATATAATTATCCTATCTAGTCATTCATTTTCATTAATTACTTTTCTATTTAAACATTATATTCATTCAATTTTTCACTTTCTTTCATTAATACATTCATATCTCTATTAATTTTCATTACATTTTTATTCATCATATTATATCCATTCATTCATTATACATTTATCATATATTTATATTTATGCCTTTCATTTATACAAATCACAATCCTAGCTTCATACTGCATCAAATATATATATTCATTTAATTTTCAATCTCTTATTTTTTTAAGCGACATCTAAAATTATGATATCTCAATCATCTTTCATTTCCTTTAATTCTTTCATTGATTTCAGGGGCAGAAAAAGGAAAATATTATTGAAAGCAAATTCATAGTAGAGATTTATATATATTAATATATAATTATATTATATATTTATATATATATTAATATATAATATATATTATATATAATTATAATATATATATAATAATATAATTAATTATATATTAATAATATATTAATATATATATATACTATATATATTAAATATATAATTATAATATAGTTAAATATTTATAATAATATACATATTATATTATTCATTATATGTTTTTTTATATTTATATACCTAATTGATATAATATATAAGCCACCACTATATTCTATAAAAATATACTTAGAGATACATAAATGCTCACTATTTTATACACATTGAGGTATAGTAAGCTTGTTCTTATATTGTCATAATTATATACTAATTAGATAAATTCATATAAAATAAAATAATGAATTTCACACTTAATAAATAAAAATAATAAATAAATATACAGAAAATACAAAATACCATAAATTTAGATACAATAATTATTAAATAAATGGAATAACATTGATATAATACACACTACACACATGTCCCTTAGTACCTAACTATAACTAGCTCATATAATAATAATCTATCCCTTTATCAGGTATGAAGCGCATGAATACGATTCATAATGATACTATATGGAACGAGGTTACGAAAACATTACGTCCTCGCGAAAACGGGGTACAACTGAAACAGACACGAACAATATTGCCATGTTCGTAAGGGATAATTGTTCTGTACCATGTCAATCTAATCTACATTACGACAGCGGGAGTATTAATGAATACACCTGAATCTAAAGACCCAGACCTCAACTAAAACAAGACAAACGGAATATACAACAATGAGCAAGGCAAAAAGAAAACAACAGAGCAACTATTATAATCATAACAATATCTGAGCTGTTCCCTATCATTCACCAGAATCGTCCGCCTACCGAGAGCCTAAGCCATCCATCGATGCATACATTCTATGATAAGGTTGAGCCGAGCATTAGGGTGCGCATCAACGCCTAAATAGTGCGTGAGAAATGTAAACAATTTCGAGTATTTAGCCGGGGAAACATAGAACACCACTTCCCCCAAACCCCTCACCCCCTGAGGACTAACAGCTAACTACTGCCAGGGTCAAGTAGAAATAGCCTACCCCCCGCCACACTTCCCGTCTCAAATGCACTAATAGAAGCAGCGGCGCCAACCCGACATGCTCGCGGCTTCGCGTCCGATCTCAGATTCATCACGTATATTAAAAAAATAGGTTAAATCAATCTATCTACTCTGACATTAGATTACATTATAGTAGACACATACATGACCATACCTACTATTCCTATCTAAGATACTTAAATCAACAAACATATATAATAGATAGTACGATAACACTGCTATTATAAGTTAGTGTATATATATATTAGTATAATTAATAATATAGGAAATATAAGTCTGAATAGTGGTCGTCGTCCTATATGTGGCTCGCCTAAAATTTTTATATTCATTAATTGCTCGCGATATTCGTATAAGGCTAGCGAGTTCGCACCCACTGTACGACGTCATAGATGGTTCAAACTCGCACTTTGACAACCTGGCTCATGATTTAAATATATACCGATAATGATGTATAAAAGATATAGCATTCTGAGGGCAGCCAGACGATCTAACGTCGCAGAGAATAGAGTTATAGTACATAAAATATGACGCGCACTTAGCCTTAGCTTATCATGATAAATCTATATATATAATATATTTGAAATTCTATATCTAATAAAAAATCATATATATTAATATAAGTATATATATACTATATCTATATCTATCAATTTTCTCTGTATATACTAGTTTGGGACATGTTTATATATACTATTCAATAAATCCCGTCTTCTAGGCGCTTAGACTATTATATATATATCCCTAATGAATACTCTATCTTTTTACCCTAAATATGAGTTATTATAATACATCCGCAATAGGTATACTATACTGTGTAGGTTAGAGTTATAAATATGATAATACGTATTATATATAGTTACTAGTATTATATAGTATGTATAACGTAGTGATATAGACTATACGTAGAATATCACATCATATATATACCCTAAAAATTAGTATTATTATATATATAGATATTTTATAGTGTATAATAATATAATAATATATCTACATATTAATATTATTACCTATTAATACTTTATATATATATTATAAAGGTATATCATACATTATATAAATTATAAAGTATAGTATACCTTAATATTAATAATATATATATATATATGTTGTATAATCCTATATGATATATATATTAATTAATCTTGAATAATACCAGTAAAAATTCTGCTTAAATTATTAACTTTAAGATCATTATAATAACTTTATTCATTATCATTATTTTTTTGAATACATAATATTTGAAACTAGAGCACCCACACGAAACCCGTTGTTAAAAGCGTATAGGTAAATTCACCTTCCTGACTAAATGGATTATGGCGAAAGAGTGTAGTATTACTATAAACAAGGGAGGATTTTTTTAAGCTGTATTCATGAGACGAAACTCCTCAAACCTATTAAACCCTCGAAAAGTTTTTTTTTAAAGTAAAATTTGGCAACAATGAACCCTTCCTTTCTCTGTATTACTCACAATGCCTGGATAATGAGTATTAAAGGAGAGTATCAAGGGCTCTCGTTACAGGTGGTTCACTTGTCTTGAGCTCGTGATAGCCTGAAGGACAGTATTTTGTCTGCCCGGAGGGACGGCATATGCTCTGTGTTGGTGAAGTCCGCCCTCAATATTATATTATACTATATATGGGTAATAGAATAAAAAAAAGGGTGAATCATCCAAACAAGATCTCGGTGATAATAACACTGATCCGTTTTTTTTATGTATACGACATATGGTTGCTAAAAAAGATAACTTTGGCAACACATACATTTAATAAAATTATGCAACATTTTTATCTTATATTTTCAAAATTAAAATTTTAGAAATATTTCGAGGAAAGACACGGCTAAAACAAGACCTCTCGAAAGGATCTATGAAGCTTAAAAGTTCGATTTGAAGTAAATATATTTGAATTTTTAACCTCGTGGCGAGAAACGAATAGTTAAGAGGGGGATAAGAAGACATTATTTTTTTCGTTCGCAACAAACGTCTGTTCGAATCCTTATGGTGACACTATTGGCATTATTGTTTAATGTTTTTCTTTGAAAGTAAAATTTATTGCAATATATATATATATATATTATTATATATATATATATAATATATAATTATATAGAATATTTATTTATATTATATATTTATATAATATATATATATATATATATATTATATTATTTTATAGTATATAGTTTATAGGATAGAGTAGTATATATATATCATATATATATATATATATTAAAGTATATATATATATATATATACTATATATTATTGTATCTTCATATATGAATAGTCTTTTGGCAAAATCAATTAAGTTTGTGACAAACACTGTAATTGAGTTTCCTGAAATTGAAATTTACAAATTCCTTAAAATTGGTTACCAAAAATTCATAAAAATTTACCTAAAATTTTTTTAACTATATTGTAAAATATTTTCAAAATTTTTAAAATAGATTAATATTATTTTGAGACGACTTTAAATTATTTAAAAATGAAAATTTTAAGATTATTAAAAAAAAATCTTATAAATAAATATTAATATTTAGTTATTTTTAATTATATTTTTAGGATTTAATGAGCTTTTATCCTGCAATCAGATTGGAGGTCAGATCAATCAGATCAGAGGTCAGGTCTGTCTATTTTCATTGAAAGGTGATGAAACTTAAAGGGAAGAATAAGTAAGACTTATAAAATAATCTGGGACTCTATGGGATGCCTATGGGAAACTCTATAACTTTTATGGGATGCTCATGGGATACTCTGAAACGTTCATAGTAAGTTTTCATGAAACACTCATGGGATGATCGTGAAATAGTTATGAAATTTTATGGATGCTTCATGTTGTACACTTTATGAAGGCTATTGAAAAGCTCGTCATATAAAAAGACTCATTCCCCAGCAACAATAAATTACTGTTCAGAACAATAAAGTTCAAACTATTCTGGTAACTTACCTCAACGAATACACACGAAAAGAACAAACCAGTTTCTCTTCCTGGTGGTATTGGTCACTTATTCCATCAGGTTAAAATGGTTCCCCGTAAATTGAATATTTTATATTTTTTTATGTTATAATATTAATGTGGCGTTATTTATATGACTTTAATAAATAAATAAATTGATAAATAAATAAATATATAAATTAAGTGGTTAACTTTTTACCTTTCCAAACTTTAGCATTTTCGTAAATTAAAAGAGAAATCTTTTTATTTTCCAATTTAATTAATTTTTTTTAAAAATCAAAATTTTTTTCAAAAGGTTTTCAATAAAAGTTATGAAATTTCTCCACAGAATCTCATTCAAGGCCTAGCAAGTACTAATTATATATATACTTAGATAAAGTATTATATATATATATATATAGTGGAAACAGAATTAGTTATATTTATATGAGAAGTGCATAGTACTAAGAAGGTATATCTATAGTTGTATAGTAAAAGATATATAGGTAAATGATATATATTAAGTGTATAGTAATGAATATAAATATACAGAACCTTGTTAGGTAATAACTAACCACAATTTAATAAGATAAAGAGATAAGGATAATAAGAGAAGAAGCTGCTCCATCAACAAGAGCTGAATATATGCGAACGATCATGAAAGAAATACATAGATCAGATATATAAGCTAAGTATATATTATAAGCGAAGGTAATGAGTGAAATCCATATAAAGTGGTATAATAGGTAGCTATATATATATTAGAGAGATAAGCGACGTGCATGCCATATATTACACCTTAATATATATATACTATATATATATAAAACCCTCGGCAGTAGGCTCCTAGGTTGTCAAAAGCTTATATAGATATATTAGTACTATTAAAAGCAATATGCTTAATACCATACACGATATAACAAGATACCTTATGATCTATATCTTAAGGCAGAAGACATTAGTATAGTGAGATAGGAAAAGCGATATCACCATATATAGTTGATCCTGAATATCGATATCATATAGTAAAAGCTACTAATATTATACATGATAACGTATACTTGATTAAAGTAATATAGGGAATGGTAGATTATCTATATATATGATCATCTAGATAGTAGGTAATATGCACATAAGCTAAGAGAAGTTTACTTCCGCAACATGAGTATCTCGAAAACGTGAGCAGTTATTCGAGTACAAGAAAACTTGATATACATAATTATTAGGAATAGTCAGCGTAGGAATTGTATGGTATATAACGAGCAAAGTAAAAAAAAATTTACTTTTTTAAGTTCTTATATTTTCTAGACGATATATGTATCTACGCAAAAACTACGAGATCAGGTAGAGGCGGAAGACATAACCATAATTAAATCATATATGAGAGATCATCGTATAAAGTCTTTTAGGGGCTCGAGCCGACGGTGGACAGGGGGGACGTTTCCATACCCCGTAGGGAGGGTGGAGGAACCCCCCGCGACACCCAAATACCAAATAGCGGGGGTTCCGCTGAGACCCTCCCCGGAGGGGGGGAAAGTCCTACCCCGTCGACCCCCAGGAGGCCGAGAGACACCGACTCTTTGCATCTTTTAAGTCGACCCTCCTGCTCTTTAGGGCGAAAAAAAAATAAACTTTTTTTAGACAGCCCCCTTAAGGCTGACTGATTATACAAATTTAACTATTAATTTCTATATACTTTGATACCTTTTGAGTTTTGCGTAAAAAATAAAATATTAAAAACGAGATACGTTATATGATTGTGCTTTGGCTTTTATCTGAAAAAACATTTCCTACGCTGATTTCATATATGTTATCAGTTTTCTTGTACCTATCTTAGTTTCGAGTATATCATGCGGGTAACTTTTTTAGTTTTAACCTACAAAGATATATATATATATATATATTACTATATATATATAATACATATATTATATATACCTATATATATATATATAATTAAATAATATATTATATATTAATTAAATAATATATATAATATATATATATATATATATATATATATATTATATATATTATAGTAAATATATATATATATCAGAGCTGGGAGCGCTTATATTTTTTGAGTATGCTGCTCTATTACGTGGCCTATACGCCTATGCTGAGCGGGATAACCTAGTAATTGCGCCGTAGCGCCTTATTGCGTACTCAATATTTTTGCAACATCAATGCGTATATATATCCCTAGCCCTATGCGACCTTAATGGCGCTAATGTGTCAGCCTGCGACTTTTCGCTAAAATTTATTATTGCGAATACAGTAATACATTTAGTTACGATAATAAAAGCAAGCTTTTATTTATAAGGAAGAAAACACATTTTACTTTATTTTTTTGTAATTAATAACACCGTAAAGCTAATATCGAAGGTCCTCTTCCTCCTCCATTCCTTCTGGTCCATGTTATTCCGCACAGTAGTGATCTCACAGCACGAAAGCGCTGCAGAAGTTTGAGCTAAATTTTCAGGAGGCCATAGTTGACATTTTATGTGGAGTAAGAGCTACTGAAACTAGTTTATATATACTATATATATATAAATTATATAATAATATAATATATATTATTTAATATTATATATATATATATTAATATATTATAACTATTATATACTATATATAATATATATATAGTAATATATAATATATATATAATATAAGTTTTACTAATTTCTAAAATACTATGTATCTAAGGAATGCTTCTCTAAAGTTCTACCGTTTAAGGGTAAAAAAAAATGCTTTTGTTCTTGTTTCATAGGCCGCGGCTATAGGCGCAGAGAATTGTCTGTGCGCCTATGCTTAGTCCGCCTTTTTTTAAGAAAATTGTTGACGCCTATGCGCCTATGCGCCTTTGTGCCTACGAATTGATAGTGCGCCAGAGGCGCATAGGCGCATAGGCGCACTACTGATCAGCCACTTTCATAATATTTATATTAATGTCATATAATTTATTAAATATTAATAGTCATTTATATATTAAAATATATTAGTGTAATTAAAAAGTTATGTAATATATATGGAAATATAATTATATATATATATATAATATTTATAAATATATTTATATTAACATTTAAAATTTGCTACTACTTTATTGTATTTATTTTAATTATTAAATCTTAAGAGATTGAGTGGTATGGAACAAATGTCTCTTCTTCATATTTTCTTTTAAGTGTCGGGAGAAAATTTACACGTTTCACAAGATGCATAATAACTATTATTATTATTATTATTATTATTATTATTATTATTATTATTATTATTATTATTATATTATGTTATTGTGCTATTATTATTATTATTAGTTTTTGTTACTATTATTATTATTATTATTATTATTATTATTAGTAGTAGTAGTAGTAGTAGTTGTTGCAGTAGTATTAGTAGTAGTAGTGGTTTTAGTAATATCTGGAAACAAAATAATAAAAAATTCTAAATAGCAAGTAAGATTTAATTTTTCGATCCAGATTAAAAATTAAAATTTAAGTCAAATAATTTAATAGAAGAAATATTTTTTTTCCTCAGTCAAATATTTTCTCAATATTTTTTATTTATTATTGAATAAATATTTTGTTTGTTATGAAGTGAAGGTAAGTTCTGTATTACCAAGATGATCTTGTACATATATATATATATATAATAATTTACTTATTATTATATTTAGTAATATTATATAATATATATATATTATATATATATATATATATATAACTAATATATTATATTAATATTATATATAATTTAATATATATATATATAATATTATATATAATATATATTTAATATATAATTATATATATAATATATATCCTTATTATATATATATATATATATAATATATATTATATATTAATATAATTATAATTTTGTATATATATTATATATATATATATATATATATATATATATGTACTCATTATCTCTTTCTGCCATTAATTTTGTATTCTTTCATAAATTATTATTCATTTTTTATTTATTTTAATTTATTTCTGTCGTTAGTATTTAATTCATTCTTTCATTTCTACATTCTTTTTCCCCTTTTTTTTCTTCCCTTCTTTCTTTCTTTTCTTTCTTTACTTTTTCTTTTCTTTTTTCTTTCTTTTTCTTTCTTTTTTTTCTTTCTTTCTTCTTTTTTCTTTCTTTTTATTCTTTATCTTCTGTTTTTCTTTTTATCTTTCTTATTTCTTTCTTTTCTTTCTATCTTTATTTTTTCTTTCATTGAAAGAAGCGTCATGATGACGACCAAACTTTTTGCTTCGTCCGAGACAGTTTCCTCTCCTTCTAATGATTTATGTCTCAAAAATGAAAATTTATATAAAATTTACCCCTCCTACAGTAATTAAATTATATATATATATTAATATATTATATATATAATATATATATATATATATATATAGTATATATTAATATATATTTATATTATAATATATAAAAATATATATATTATAATATATATATATATATATATTGTATTAATTATATTAAGAAACAAAAAGCAGATATATATATATATATATTGTAATATACTTCTATGAAGGTAAGTGATGATATATATATATATAATAAGTATAGTCATATAGTATAATTAAAAGTTATCTTTCTACATTCGATATACAATATAATATATATAGAGATAGAGATATATATAATAGAAATTATTATATATATATATATGAATATATATATATATATATATAGTATATATATACACAAAACATATAGATATAATATATATACGATATAATATATATATAGATATAATAATATATTATATAATATTATATTTAATATATAATATATTATATAATATATATATATATCTGATAATTACGTGGTGTATATATATAATATATATATATATGATATTAGATATATATATTAATATAATAGACTATTATATATATATATATATATAGAATATATATATAGTAATATATATATATATATATAATATTATATAATATAATAGATATATATATATATAAAGGATTAAAATCAGAATAAATTATAAAAAAAATATTAAATTAATTATCATAATAATTAGGGTACTCAGACTTGTTGCAATTTTTTTTAATGATTCACCTCTGCCGCTGGAAACCCACATGAGACCCAAAACAGAAAAAGATTTAACAAAAGAGGAATTCCTGTAAATGATGAACATTGAAAGAAACAAGGAAAGTTGTGTGTGTGTAGTCGATTGTTCTAAACTTCTAATACGAGCTCTCTCTCTCTCTCTCTCTCTCTCTCTCTTCTCTCTCTCTCTCTCTCTCTCCTTCTCTCCTCTTTTTTTCTCTCTCTTCTCTCTCTCTCTCTCTCTCTCTCTCTCTCTCTCTCTCTCTCTTCTCTCTCTCTCTGTCTGTGTGTTTTTATGTTAATTTTTAGGGGGGGGGGAATTGGGAAATAGGGGATAATAGATAGATAGATTAGATAGATAGATAGATAGATAGATAGATAGATAGATAGATAGATAGATAGATAGATAGATAGATAGATAGATAGATAGATAGATAGATATAGATAAAACTGCGTTGGGTAAAGAGGATATGGATTTTACAATAATTTCAAAATTATTTAATCTGTATTAAGGTTGTTTTAGAACTAAAATTTTGTGGCCTTCGCCTACCCCTACCTTACCTTATCAGGATTTTTGGTATAAAAGGGGGCGTTTTATTCAAAAAAAATGAGGGTGTTTATACACTGATTATAATATACATATATATATATATATATATTATAATATAATATATGTATATATATTATATATTATAATATAAATATATATATATATATATATATATATTATATATTATATATATAATATATAATAATAATATGATATATATATTAGTATAATATAATTATATATATATTATATATATATAATAATATATATATATATATATATAAATATATATATATATACTAGTACCGTATATATTTAAAAGATTAAGCTTTGAAAAAGAAAGCCTCGATATCATATTTACTTTGTAAAAATCTTGTTGCATTGCTTTCTAATTTTCAAAATTTAGACTAAAAAATATTTCAGAACATGATAAATTTTCTTTTAAGGTTACATTTATTTATAAAAATAAAAATGATATTTATTTACAACAGATTTAACATTAATTTAACACTCAAAAGTTTGTACCAAATTCAATAACTTTCCGAAAATGGAACTTTGAAATAACTTGAAAAGCTTCTTAACAATTAATGGTAATAGTCGAGTTTAACTCAATGTGACGAAATATCGATATTTTTTCCGATAATCGTTTTTTTAATATCTTTCGTCCCCATGTAAGAGGAAGAAAAAACCGCTGCCAAATCTTTCTCAAATATAAATATATTCCCTCTATAGAATTTTTTTCTATGTTTAAATTCAGTTTAGGACCCATTAAGTTTAGGTTATGAAAGTTTTGTCCAGTAGACACAGAAATTCTGTTTCTACTTAACAAAACATAATCTTACTGATTTTCGAACGTAAATATATATATATATATATATATATATATATATATATATATATATATATATATATATATATATATATATATATATATATATATATATATATATATATATATATATAAAAAAAATATATTATATATATATATATATATATGAAAACACCGAATGAGGTTCCTTATAAATACATCGTAATTGTGACAACAAGATGTGGCAACGTTGCTTCATTCCCATTCAAAACATTGATTATTTCTAAAAAATATATATATCGATTTTTCTAAATTGAGCTAAACTCAACAATTACCCGATTAATTTTTCCTACATTTTGTTAACGAAAATGAGAAATTAATTCACCATTCATTAACATATTTAGAATATTTCTTTATAAAACTATTTCCACCAGAGAACTCTGTTTCGATTTACAATT
>JABUQX010082858.1:0-5000 GCA_015478945.1 Trachelipus rathkii | reverse complement strand
TGCAATGCCACTGTATATAAATAAACACTTTAGTAGTAGGAACGGGATATTGAACTAAGCCTTTTTTACCTGCCTGACCTTTTTACCTCCCCTGACCTTTTTTGGCCCTTGTAGTTTTTGGCGCCCTTCGTAGTAAGGGCGCGCAAACGGTTGCGTAGCAAACCGTTAGTAGCCTAGGCGCCCCCTATTTTGGCCCCCTTTAGGGCTTAAGCCATTTTTTTAGAATGATTTGGCCCTATAATATATATCAGGTTTGGCCTTGTAATTTCGCCTTGTAACCGTATCAAGGGCTGAAATTGACCATTCTTAAAGGTGAGGAGGGATTAGTAGGGATTATCTTGAACTCAGCCAGTTACCGCCTCCTGCTTTGGTAGTATCGTCCCTTAACATAGATGTCATGGTAAGTACAATATAGAAATGATCTGTCCTAACTATATTTCCATCTCGTTGTCGCACCTACCCCTACACACCACACACACACACACACACACACCCACGTGGTATATATATTCTATATATATATATATATATATATATATATATAATATATATATGATATTATATATATATATATATATATATACTATATATATATATTGAGACACCCGTGACCACTTATACACACACACACACTTACACTCACCCATAGACTCTTACACTCACACACACACACACACACACACACACACACACACACACACACACATACACACTCGATATTTGATACCTCAGCTTGATCCCTCAACTTTGATTGCCTCAGCAATGAGTCCCTCAACTTTGTGCATGCCCCAGCTCTTTGATTCCTCAAGCCGTTGTGGCTCAACTTTTGATGCCTCATCTTTGATGACTCATCTTTGATGACTCATCTTTGATGGCTCAACTTTGTTGGCTCAACTTTGATGGCTCAACTTTGATGACTCAGCATTATTGATGACTCATCTTTGATGACGTCATCTTTGTCAGTTCAACTTTGATGATGCCATCTTTGATGACTCAGCATTATTGATGGTTCAATATATTTTGATGGTTCAGTACATTTTGATGGTTCCCAATCACCGTAAGGAGTGTCTAGGAGTGTTCTATTAGTATTCTATGAGTATTAGATGAGTGCCAGGTGAGTGCCAAGTGAGTGCCAATGAGTGCCAAGTGAGTGCCAATGAGTGCCAAGTGAGTGCCACATAGTGCCAAGTGAGTGCCACATAGTGCCAACTGAGTGCCACTTTTTTCAAGCCTTTTCTAGCCTCCCCTGAGCCTAGAATAGCCCTAATATGGGTGTCTACCCCTAGGTTATAAGGTATGAGGAATCGATTGGTGTATATTACAAGTTGCTAGGATGCTTCCTACTATGAGTTAGTCTTTTTCTAACACTTATAGCCTATATATATATATATATATATATATATATATATATATATATATATATATATATATATATATATATATATATATATATATATATATATATATATATATATATATATATATATATATATATATATATTACAACACACACATACACACATGCCTAGATACATACACTTACACTCACACACAGATACACTCACACTTACGCTTACACACACACACACATACACTATGACACTTATACACACAACTACACCCAGCCATAGACACTTATACACACTTACACTTACGCTTACACACACACACCTACACTCGGCCATAGACACTTATACACACTTACACTCACCATAGACACTTACACTTACATACATACACACTATGACACTTATAAGCACTTACACTCTCCATAGACACTTACACTAGCCCATACACACTTACACTCACACACACACACACAGATACACTTACACGTACAACGGTTGATGCGCAATATTTTGATTCCTCAACTTTGATGGTTCAATTTTGTGGCCTCAACTTTGATACCTCAGCTTTGATGGTTCATCTTTGATGACTCATCTTTTGTCTACCCCTAGATCATAAGCTGACCACCAGGCGCAGCATGCGCCCTCCGCGCAAAGACAGGCAACCCCGCACCCGCAGGTGCGACCAACCGCGTTCCCGCCCACCGCGTGCGCCCGCAGGCGCAATATTTCCGCGTACCCGCCCGCCGCGGGCGCCCGCAGGCGCAATATTCCCGCGCGAATGAAAAATATATATACAATGAGTCATTCATTTTTACTACAATTGTACGAAATTTTATTAAAAACATTTTCGCGATCCTAAAATTGTAACTCATTACAGACCTATTATTTAACTCATATATTTATTAACATTATTTTTTCTTTTATATTTTTTACTTAATACTTTTTAATTTATAAATTTTTAAAAATTGTATGTAAGAAGAAAAAGCCAGAGTGGCTGATATATAATCATTTTATTTTACTACAATTGTACGAAATTTTATTAAAAACATATACTTTACAGACCTTAAAGCAGTAAATCAGTAAATCAATAGAGGTGTTACCTAGCAACAAAGGGATTAGTATGCTTTTGTTTTACTGCTTTACTGCTTTAACTCATATGTTTTACTGCTTTAACTCATATATTTATTAACATTACATACCTTAAAGCAGTAAATCAGTAAATCAATAGAGGTGTTACATAGCAACAAGGGGATTAGTATGCTTTTGTTGTAATGCTTTACTGCTTTAACTCATATGTTTTACTGCTTTAACTCACTACTTTACTGCATTTACAGTACCCTTAAAAGCAGTAAATCAGTAAATCAATTAGAGGTGTACAATAGCACAATGGGCGATTTAGTATGCTTTGTTTTTACTGCTTATGCTTTACCCATATGTTTTTACTACTTTTAACTCATATACGTTTATTAACATTACATACCTTAAGCAGTAAATCAGTAAATCAATAGAGGTGTTACATAGCAACAAGGGGATTAGTATGCTTTTGTTTTACTGCTTTACTGCTTTAACTTATATGCTTTACTGCTTTAACTCATATATTTATTAACATTGTTTTTTATTTTGTTTTAATACTTTTTATTTATTTTTATTATTATTTTATTTATTTTATTTTATTTTTATTATTTTTTTTATTTTATTATTTTATTTTTTATTATTTTATTATTTTATTATTTTTATTTTTATTATTATTATTTTATTTTTTTATTATTTTATTATTATACTTAGTGTTATTTACTTCATGCCTATTGTTATTATTATTTAACACACACACACACACACACACACACACACACACACACACACACACACACACGCACCCTGTTTAAACATATCAAATAAGTTCTTTTGTATGAACATAACGTATAATTTATTAAAACATTTTATGTTTTAATTAAACACGTACATTTATATTACTCATTCAATTATAACTAAATTTATTTCAAAGTTTCTTAAAACGTCTATAATAAATCAATCATTATCTTTGAACAAAGAATTTATTATTAAATGTTAATACTTTTTTTGTTTATAAATTTTATAACTATCAAGTTTTAAAATAATTTTTACTAAAATTTTATGAAATTTTATTAAAAACATATATTTTACGTACCTTAAAGCAATAAATCAGTAAATCAGTAAGGCAAGCCCCTAGCACCCCTCTACACCAAGCTATGCCACGTTTTGTTCTATTGACTTACTGCTTTACATCATCTTTAGCCATGTAATAAGTATAAAAATAACAAAATAAGTTCTTCTCTGCTAGCATAACATGTATTTTATTAAAATCATTCTAGGTTTTTATTTAAAAATAACAATTATTCACTTACATTTATATTATTCGCTCGATGTTAACTAAAAATATTTCAAAAGTTTTTTAAATAATTCGGATTTTCTTTATTATTATCTATGTACATTGACAATCCAACACGAGAAAACACAACAACGCGCACTCCTTACAGATACGAAACTGACCTCTTTCTGTAAAATGGTTGTTGAAATAGGCCTACTTTAGGCCTAAATTTAGATATTTCTTTTTGTACCCCGGGGCGATTTAGACCTAATACCAGGTCAAAATATATTTCAAACTGAACTCTTTTTGTAAAATGTGGTGAAATAACTACGTTAGGCCTAAATTTAGGCCTAAATTTAGGATAAGCCTTTTTGTACCCGGGCTGATTTAAGCCTAATATCAGGTCAAAAGGTAATTCCAGTATAGACAAGAATCATTGTTATTATTATTTTTATAAATATATTTCAAACTGAAACATGCTGGATCGGTAAGATCCTTTAAGCAGGTAAGAAGGAAATGCTTTCCTTTCTTGTGAATGGATGGAGTAATCCTTATCTCTATATGACCGCGCATGTGATTGGTCGAGAATTATTTTATCGCCTTTTTGGTTTTAAGGTATGTAAAAACATGTTTTTTCATATCCTAAGCCTTACCTGTGATTGGATGAAAAATTAGCTTAGTTCTTTTAAACTTGTATTGAGGCAGGTGTTTATTTTAGGACCCAAAACTCATTTTAAAATCATATTCGTTTTAGTTGTTAAGCGGTGCACAAGTTCTCTGATTTGTATTAAAAGTGTTTTATTTTCACTAAGGGTATATCATATTTATAATAAATACTTATAAATAATAAATATCTGTAACGAGTGCGCTTTGTTGTGTTTTCTCGTGTTGGATTGTCAATGTACATAGATAATAATAAAGAAAATCCGAATTATTTAAAAAAACTTTGAAATATTTTTAGTTAACATCGAGCGAATAATATAAATGTAAGTGAATAATTGTTATTTTTAAATAAAAACCTAGAACGATTTTAATAAAATACATGTTTTATTATCAGAGAAGAACTTATTTTGTTATTTTTATACTTATTACATGGTTAAAGATGATGTAAAGCAGTAAGTCAATAGAACAAAACGTGGCATAGCTTGGTGTAGAGGGGTGCTAGGGGCTTGCCTTACTGATTTACTGATTTATTGCTTTAAGGTACGTAAAATATGTTTTTAATAAAATTTCATAAAATTTTAGTAAAAAATTATTTTAAAACTTGTTTATAAAATTTATAAACAAAAAAGTATTAACAGTTA
>JABUQX010082857.1:12500-18572 GCA_015478945.1 Trachelipus rathkii | reverse complement strand
CCTTGGATTTGGGCAGAAAACTCATTTTTGAAATTCCCACTTACAGAACTCTTGATTACCTTTTTCGATTACAAATGGTTCTGTGAACCTCTCCCTTTTATGTAGAAGAACTTTTTCAAAATAAAGGACCTAAATTTCAAGCAAATTCGCCTATATACATATGTAACTTGCTTTACGGTATGGAATCTTCTTTCATCATTTTAGTTTTTATCTATGGCAGAAATTCATTTTGATTCCACTAACGAAACTTTGATTCCTTCTCTGGAATTCTAAACATGGTTCTGTGACCGCTCCCTTTTATGTATGAAGAAATTTTTCAAATAAAGGGCCTAAATTTCAAGCAACTTCGTCTTACATATTGTCAAGCAATGTTTCCTCATCGTAACTACAGCTTTGGAAACTATTTACGTGCGCATTGATCGAAATCATGGATACATTAGAAACGCCTTATACTGGACATTTCCTTGGATTCAAGGGTTCGATCGATGTGGCCTATTTAACTTCTGTTTGAATAACTCAATTGTTTTATATCAAGAATTATGTATAAGCATTTTTGTATTTTATGCATTTAAATGTTCGTATGTTTGTTTATTATCTAACGGATATAACCAAATATTCCGCTTGTGTTTAAATGCACCTTTTATTTTCTGATATATAACATTATTGTATTTGTATGTATTAAAATATTTGTATATATGTTTAGATCTTCGGATGTAACCAGTTTATGCTCGTATTTGAATATTTACTTTCTTGTATATTATTTTTGCCTTCAAATGTTTATATGTCTACTTATGTCTTCGGACATAATTAGATATGTTGCATTGAAGTATATTTATGTAATTTAGTTATTATTTCTTGTATAATTATACATAACATACTTTCTCACTCCGTGTTTAGGCGCAAGGACAGAGTATGTAGCACTCCGATTAACTTTGTAAAAAATTATTAAATTTTATGTCTCGTACTTTGCTAAGCTTTGCGCAGACCGCAAAATTTTAGCATAGTCAAAGTGAAAAATAATATATAAACCCGTTCTGTTGAGGTACTCTTCAGTCAGATATTGAGTCAGATGTCAAAATTATTTAAGAATCAGAAGAAAATCTCACTCAAGATACTCTCTCAGAAATCCTCCCGCCGGCAAGAGCGATAAATTTCAAGGAAAAGGCTGCGACTCGAATTTCAATCACCAAACACAAATCCTCGCACAAAAATAGGGTGGAAACGCGCTTGGAAAAGGTGGCTGTGCTACCAAAAATCTCTACGAAAGAGGAGAGAGAGTATCACATTAGGACTTTTAATTACTTTACTTTATTGAATATCTACTTATGTTTAATAAATACCTCATCGAAATATGGATTTCTAAGTTACCTCCTCTTATTATTAGGGTGCTTTGCTCATAAAAATAAACCACCAAATCTTATGCAAGTTAATGGCCCTTATTATATATATATATATTGATATACTATATAGTTATATTCTATATATATATATATATATATATATATATATATATATATATATATATATATATATATTTTTACAGTTGTCACCACCACTCACGGGCAGAGCCCTATTCAAGGAGGGGGTGTTGCATGCCTCACAAATCAACAACTAAAGCAAATTACTCAGATCAGATGAGCACAGACGCAGGCTTTAGAGTGAGGGAGATTAAATTCAACAGGAAAACACAGAAGATGGAAGAAGGAATTCCACAGAACAGACTGTGGCAGGAAAGAAGGGAAGCACCGCAGCGAAACTAGCCTGGAGTTACCTACATCAACACAAAACTCATGTGCAGACACAGCACCCCTAGTTCTGAGAGGGCGACGTAAAGGTAGAGATACGTGGCCGATAAGCTCCGAGCACCTGCCGCTAGGGTACCTATAGAAAAGAGATAAAGCCACCAACATCGCGCCGCAAAGATAGAGGGTCAATGGAACTGGAAAGTACCAGAACAGTTTATAAGCCTTTTGCCTTTGACTCGACCCTATCCAATAGCCGGGGCCGAATGAAACCAGAGCCCCCCCAGATATGAGAAGAGTACAGAGAAGTACTCCATACAAGGGCGGATTGAGGCCCTTGTATAGCTGGCGCAACTGAGAAGAGAAAAAAAGTCGTCGCAGTCTAAACAAAACTCCCAGTTTCTTTGAGGGCCGCCCTAGCAACCGTGTGATGTGAGGTTTCCAAGACATTGTTTAGTTAAGGCCAAGGATGTTATATTTGTCAACAGGAGAGACGAGAGAAACGTCAAAAAGAGAGGAAAGTTAGAAGGTGTCTTTAGAGAGGGAGATTTGTAGAAGTTGAGTTTATAAAAATTGAATTTCACCAGGTTCAGACGGACCCCACCCGGAAATTCTCATCCAGATCAAGCCCAAAGGACACCCCCACAATCAGAACATGGGAAAATTAAGACGAGAGGCAATTCTAGAAGATAACAAGAAGGAGCAGAATTGAAATGAGTTAAGAAATGAAGGGTCGAGTCATCGGCATTATTGAGTGAATAGAGTTAGAGTGCAGTAGTGAGATAGTCCAATAATAAAGCAAGGAATAAAGTAGGAGATTAAAGACAGAACCCTGAGAACACCACTATTGACAGAAAAGGAGAAGAAGTCGCCCAATCAAACAACAGGCCGATTATTGAGCGATTTGCAAAGGAAAAACTAGACCTGAAGTAAGCAAGAGGGAAGGAGGAAACCGAAAGGAGGGGAGCTTGGAGAGCAGTGTACGCGTGCCAGTATCCGTCAAAAAACTTTGGATATTTCAGCGCCACACGCAAGGTTCCCCGTAGTTCCTTAGAGCAGAAAAACCATAAATCAAGTAAATAGGAAAGTATATCGCCAGTAGACCTCGAGCGCCGAAGCCGTACTGGCGATCGGAAAGAATGAATGGAGATTCCAGATGATCTAAGAAATGAGAGTGGAGAGTTTCAAAGAATTCTTAGATAGAATACACAGTAAGAGCTTACTTTTAGGGCGATAGTTGGAAGGATACAGAGCGGCTTCCTTTTTTCGGAATAGGTCGGACATGTGACTGCTTCCAACACTGAGGGAACGTGTTAGTATTGAGACATAGGGAGAATATAATTGAACGAGGGGCGGGGATAGAACGGAAGCCCACTCCCTCAAAACTCGGGGAGTTGAAGTGCCATCCGGGCCACCCCGCCTTCCTAACGTTCATAGATTCAGGAGCCCAGGCACCCGATCAAATGTAATCACAGGCAAGGCTAGGACACCTGCGAGGGAGAAGGAGGAGGATGGAGGAATGCCCAGAATCGTTCCAGGGTTGAGTTAGAGGAAAATTAGGAGGCCGAAGAGATTGGCCTTTTCACTTGGAGAATTAGCAACAGAACCATCAGATCGAAAAAGAGGAGGAAAGGCAGATTTAACCAAAGGTTGCTGAGAGATCTGTTTTGGCAAGAGGCCAGAAAGAGTTTTCAGTAGGAGAACAAGGAGGTTAGCGCACTTTCGTTTAGATGAAAGCCCGCTACTTGCTCGTCGAAGAGTTCCCTGCAACGATTTCTAGACTGAATGAAAAATTAGCAAAGAGTGATAGGGAGAACGAGAATTTTTTCCACTCCCGATACGCGCTGTCTCTAGCCTGAATGGCAGAGAACAAGCAGCACGATCGAACATGGATTATGAGGAGAGAAAGATTTAGTCGAAGAAGGGAAGAACCTGGCTCATCCACCATCAACGATTTACAGGCTCCCACCTTATCGCAGAAAAGGTTGAAGCGCCACCAGGAGACAAAGCAGTCATTCCAATCATAGTTAGGCGTAGAAGCCACGCAAGGCCCCCCAATCGGACCGATCAAAAGTGCCAGAAAAAACGCGTAGGGCAGGATGGACCTGTTGGAGAGAAAGCATTACAATTAAAAGGTACAAGAGTGACTGGTCAAAGTTACCGATTGGAAGGAAAATGCTGTATTCATATTGGGAAGGACTAGTGGTGAAACAATGGTCAAAGTGTTCAAGAATTGTTGGGACGATCCGGAATGTGTGTAGGTCCTTTAATTAGTTGCTCCAGATCGTTGAGAATGCTAAATGATGATTCGCCTCCTCCCCACCTAATCAGTATGAGAGGACCCCAACCATTCAGTGTTGTGTACATTGAAATCCCCTAAATAGAGGACCTCAGAATTTGGATGAGAAGATATGATAACAGTCTCGTGAGAAATAATAAGATATTCAAAAAAGGCGTTGAAAATCTGTTCTGTTAGGAGAACAGTAGCAGAAGCACAAGATTATTGTAGTAGAAGGAAGAAAGATTTTAAGCCACAGAACATCGAAGTTAGGAGATTCGAGATTCTCGAGACGTGTTACAGGAGTGTTTATGTTAACATAGGCACATACTCCACCCTTTAGACGGAAATTATGAAATAAGTTATAGTTAGATATATTAAACGAGTTAGAGGATGAATTCTTAGCTATCTGTGTCTCAGACAAAAGCAAAAGGTTAGGGGTTGGAGCTAGAGAGGTGGTATTCCACGGATGCAGAGTTAGAGAGTAAGCCGCGGATGTTGATAAAGTCGATAGAAAGCCCGCGTCTGTGAAAATCTGCCATCACACACGCACACACAACCACAACAACAAAAACAACAGACAAAAACAGACAGACAGAAAAAAAAACGAAAGTTGAAATTAGATTAAAATAGTTTACTCACTAAAAAACGTAAATGATTAAAATGCTAAAACCGTATTTACAATAAATATGTAAAACTGAAAAAAAATCTAGAAAGTTTAAAACACACGCATTCACACACCCTAACAAATTTACGAATAATAAAAAAAATTACAATCATTCAATATAAAACTAAATATGTATAAACTAAAATAATATGCAACCAAATACGTAAGTGTTGTGAAAAAAAAACCTTTTAAAATAAATAAAAAAATAAAAACACTAAACACTAAAGTTAAAAGACGAAGAAAAAAAAATATAACCTAGTACTATCAAAACTACGTATTACACAAATCTAAAAACTAACTATGACTATCTAACATAACTAAAAGTTTCAAAAAACAAAATTAAAACTCAAATCCCAAATATTTTATACTTATTATATTTCTCCAATTGTTAGAAACCATATAAATGTCATAAAACAAAATTTAAAACAGGAGAGCACTTATATACAAATACACTTAATGGGCGAAAATAACAAAACATAATGAACAGTTAATCAAAACCCATAGGAGCCTCCGGTAAAGCGCAACCTATCCACATCCACCAGGTCTATATATATATATATATATATATAATATATATATATATATATTATATAATATATATATATATATATAATATATATAAATATATATATATATATATATATATATATATAATATATATATATATATATATAATATACATATATATATATATAATAATATATACATATGATCATATACAACTATATATCTAGCTCAGATAATGTAATATATATCATATAATATATAAATATATATATAAACTATAATACTATATATATAACTTAAACACAAAAACATATATACCTATACCTAATATATATACTATATATAATAATATAATATATATATATTACAATATAATATAATATATTATATATATATTAATATTATATATATTAATATAATACTATATAAAGAGAAATTTAATCTGTATAATATATTTCATGTATATATAATATATATATATATATATATATATATTATATTATAATATATATTATATATATATATATATTATATATATATATATATATATATATATATATATATATATATATATATATATATATATAATATATATATATATATATATATATTTTATATATATCTAAATATATATATATAATATATATATATATATATATATATTATATAGTATATATATATATTATATATATATATATATATAATATATATATATATATTAATATATATATTATATATATAATATATATATATATATATTATATATATATATATATATTATCATATATATATATATTATATATATATATATATATATATATATATATAATATATATATATATATATATATATATAATATATAGAGTTTACCTCGATAA
>JABUQX010082855.1:35000-36457 GCA_015478945.1 Trachelipus rathkii | reverse complement strand
TATAATATTATCATTATCACTACTATTACTATCACTGCACTACCTAGACTATTATATATATATACATATATTAATATATATATATATATATATAAAAGCTTCCCTCGACAACGACGCATAAATTCAAACCTCCTGGTTTGCTTATTTGTATGTCCCTCCCCCAATTTCCCTGTCTCTCTTCCCGTCCTATCGATCACATCACTAACTCTACTTATCTACTCCTACTTCCTATCCTATTCTATCTATCCCTATCTCTTATCTACTCCCTATCTAATCTACTCTACCTCCTTATCGTAATCTATCTATTCTATCCTATCTACTCCACCTCATTACTTACTATTATTCTTTATTAAAAAAAAGAGCATACTATTACTAACCCTTATTATATATTATATTATATATATACTATATACTATATACCCAATATTATTAATATTATATTATATATATTAGCCTATATTATTTATGCATTATATATATCTATCATATTTGTATATATTATTTTGCTACTATCTATGTATATATATATATATATATAATATGATATAATATAATATATACGTATTTAATAAATATTATATATATAGTATATATACTATTATCATATATAGACCCCTACATCCGATATATAACTATATATACTATATAGGACTACTTACATACTTATATATATATATATATATACATATATATATATATATATATATTTTATATATATATATATATATATATATATATATATATATATATATATATATATTCCCGCAGGGGTATTGGATTCCCTTTATCATGGTTGTATTCATTTGGTATACAACCATGAGCATAGTGATAAAAACCAATTCTAGGGGGAGTTCGTGCATTTCTCCGGCCCCATCCATAGTATGTACATCTGTTGTGCAATTGTTCATTTACATTTATCACATATGTAATCTTTTAATCTTCAACCTTTCTCCTAATTTTCATATTAATTTTCTGTATTTTTTCAATCCACTTCCTCCACCACAGTTTCAATCCACTTCCTCCACCACAGTTTCAATCCACTTCCTCCACCAGAGTTTTCATCTTTTTTTTCGATGTCACTCTTTCTTATGGGATGAGAACCTGGCGTCATCTGCGCTTAAGGTGTATGAATCGAATTCATGATTCGGTGCACATGACCTAGCACCAGGTTTGGATCTCTTTCCCTGACCTTTCTGGAACTTCTATAATAAGAGACTCTCCTCCGTTTATCTCTGTCCTCCAGGCACAAACCTTATAGGGGTCAACAACCATGAGTGGGGACCCCCTTTGATTTAATATACCATGTAAAACTTTAATTCGCTTCTGATCCTAATGGATTTAATGATTATTGACCATGCACCGATTAATGGACTTACTCTTCTGAGTTGCACTTCAAATATTAATCCGTCTCCCACCATTACTACAACTCCTGAATAAGATATCCCTAAACAAAAACA
>JABUQX010082855.1:22500-30000 GCA_015478945.1 Trachelipus rathkii | reverse complement strand
TTAGCAACATCTTCATGTGTAACTTTGAAAAATTATGGATTGCTAATTGCCCATCTAACTTTAAACCAAAATTTTATAAAAGATATGTAGATGATTCATTCCTTCTTTTCGAATCTTCTGAACATGTTAATATGTTTAAAGAATATCTTAATTCAAAGCATCCTAACATTAAGTTTACAGTTGAAACAGAAAAAGAAAACTCACTGGCATTCTTGGATGTTAAAATATATAGAGAGAATAATAAATTTCAAACTTCAGTATTAGAAACCTACGTATTCCGATATTAATAACAAATTTAAACTCATTATCCTATTTCATGTTTTTAAGTAAAATTTGATTTAAACGTTGGGGTTTGATAGAGGATACAAAGATTTCTTCTTCATAACTTAAAATCTTAGGCAATGAACTTGACATTAAGAAACTTATTTTTTGAAAAATGATTCCCAAAACTTTTTTAATTAGATCCAAAAATTTATTTAATAAAAACTACTAACGATGAAAATTCAACCTTCTCCACCTATATATTTTGCTAATTAAAACAGGCTTTATATGAAAAATTACCTTATTTTAGTAAAAGATTCTATATAAGAAAATATATAGAAGAATAACATAATTCTAATTGAATACATCTTTCCCACCAATAAGTATTAAAATTTAATTTTCTAAATGATAATGGATTGTAAATGCTTTAAAGTTAAAGAAAATCTGGCCGTTATTCTTTTGTGTCTTCAATGGTTTCCTTTATACAGGTTCATACTTTTAGCTTTCTACAGCCGGCATTTACTGATAGATGTCCTGAACACGAATTGTGAACACAAGGGGTATCTCAAGATAGAACTTTAGGGATCTCATCATCCACCTTTCGCCCCATTTATAATCATTCTTTCCAGGTTTAATACATCGATATATCTGGATGAACAATTACAAAGATTTAGATCATCCAAAATGCTGAAAGATTTTGGATACTTATATTGGATTCATTTTTAATATTTGGAACTGTGAAAGCACCTCCGTTAAATGGAAAAATATACAATTTTAATAATTTAAACATCCTAAGTGAAGTTGAATTATCTAATTTTTTTGGTTTGGTGACTCTTCTAACTATTTTTAGTTATTTTTATTATTTACCAAAAAAGTGAAGACAAAGCACTTCTATTATTATTATTCATGATCCATTTTAATCTGAATTTTAATTTTGTGTATATCATTATTCATTGAGGCACTTGAAAATGTGGTGTTTGTAATAACCCAATAGTCGAGATTAAAAATAAATATTAAATGTTTTAAGATCGTCTAATTAGTTTTAAGAACTTATAAAATTTACCGCCTTCTAAGAAAAGGATTCTATTATTACATTACTTTTAAATGACTCATATGGAAGAACTATTGTTAATAAATTTAGAAAATTAGAAAAAGAGTCTACCAAATTGGCAAAAATTCAACTTCAACTCTCATTCTTAAATACTTGCATATTTAATAATACATTTCCTAAATTTACTCATTTCAAACTTTGGAACAAAAGGCTTATTGGATCAAAAACGTACAAGAAATGTCAGAAGATTCTTTTAAAAAATGAAATAAAGAATAAAGAGAGGTTAATTGAGTTAACTACTAAAAATATTGAACAATACTCTTTAGATTTAAAGACTAATATTTCTCCTCTAGATTTTATATATGCTAATCGAGTCTTGTCAAGAACTGTTCAAAATACATCTTCAACTGTTAAGAATATTCATTATAAGAAGTTATTATCCTTAGGAATTACATCAAGAGAAGAAAACTTTAATCCTGATTCTGTTATTTTTAATTTGAGTTCCCATCAACTTAGCAACAGTTTAAAAAAGACTTTGTCAAAAGGACTAAAATTTGCTATGATTCCAAGAAACTTAAATATTTGCAAATATTTATTACATTTTGAAAAACTCATTAGGACACTTTCTAATTCTACTATGTACAAATTTTCTGAAGAAAATCAAAGAGGATTGTTTCTTAATATCAAAAATCTTGCCTTTGATTCATTTCGGAAGTTTAACCCTAAAAAATTAAAGAGTGTTCTATCTAAAACAGACTTTGATAATTTGAAGGAACTTTCAAATAATAAAAACTTAATTATTACAAAGCCTGATAAAGGAGTAGGCATTGTTATTCTTAATAAGACTGATTATGTTAACAAAGTTTTGGCAATTCTTTCAGACTCTTCAAAATTTAAAATCATAGAAGGTAGCTGTTATAAGAATATAATCTCAATTGAGGACAAACTTAATAGATTGTTGAGAAAATTAAAAAATAACAATATGATTAGTGATTCAACTTACAACTCTCTTTTTTCTTCAGGGGCCAAACCTGGTATATTATATGGTTTACCCAAAATACATAAACCAGATTGCCCTATCCGTCCAATTTTATCAGCTATAGGTACATTGAATTACAACTTATCAAAATATTTTATTCCTATTTTGGATAACTTAACAAAGAATATTTATTCGATTAAGGATACATTTTCTTTTGTTGATGAAATTGTTAATTTCCAGAATGCAAATAATTATGTCATGGCAAGTTTTGACATCACAAATCTTTTCACAAATGTACCTCTAGATGAAACTTTGAATATTATTACTAAAGAACTTTTTGATCACAACTCAACTGTTAACGGTTTGGATTTGAAAAGCTTTTATGAATTACTCTCCATGTCCACTAAAGATATTATATTTATGTTTAATAATAAATTCTACAAACAGATTGATGGAGTTGCGATGGGAAGCCCATTGGGCCCGACCCTTAGCAACATCTTCATGTGTAACTTTGAAAAATTATGGATTGCTAATTGCCCATCTAACTTTAAACCAAAATTTTATAAAAGATATGTAGATGATTCATTCCTTCTTTTCGAATCTTCTGAACATGTTAATATGTTTAAAGAATATCTTAATTCAAAGCATCCTAACATTAAGTTTACAGTTGAAACAGAAAAAGAAAACTCACTGGCATTCTTGGATGTTAAAATATATAGAGAGAATAATAAATTTCAAACTTCAGTATTTAGAAAACCTACGTATTCCGGATTAATAACAAAATTTAACTCATTTATCCCATTCATGTTTAAAGTAAATTTGATTAAAACGTTGTTTGATAGAGGATACAAAATTTCTTCATCATACTTAAATCTTAGCAATGAACTTGACTATTTAAGAAACTTATTTTTGAAAAATGATTTCCCAACTTTTTTAATTGACAAATTATTTAAAAAACTACTAACGATGAAAATTCAACCTTCTCCACCTATATATTCTGCTAATAAAAAGATTCTTTATATGAAATTACCGTTTTTAGGAAGAATTAGTTACGAAATTAATAGAAGAATAACTAATTTATTGAATACATCTTTCCCACAATTTAAGTTTAAATTAATTTTCATAAATGATAATAGGATTGGTAAATTCTTTAAAGTTAAAGAAAATCTGCCGTTATCTTTGTGTTCTTCAATTGTTTATTTATATAAATGTGATAGCTGTGATGCTTTCTACATAGGAAAGACCATTAGATGTCTCTCCACACGAATTGCTGAACACAAGGGTATCTCAAGTAGAACTTTAGAGGATCTCCATCATCCACCCTATTCGGCCATTTATAATCATTCTTCCAGGTTTAATCATAATATATCTGATCAAAATTTCAAAATTTTAGACCATGGAAATGCTGAAGATTTGGAAGTTTTAGAATCTTTATATATTTGGAACATGAAGCCCTCCCTAAATGAAAATCTACAATTTAATAATTTAAACATCCTTAAGTGAAGTTGAATTTTCTATTTTTTGGATTGACTCATTCTAACTATTAGTTATTTTTTTTATATTTTTACCAAAAAGTGAAGCCAGCACTTCTATTATTATTTTATGATTCATTTTAACTGTATTTTATTGTTTATATCATTATTTCATTCTAGCGTCTTGATAAATTGGGTTTTGTAATAACCGAAACTAGTCGGATTAAATAAATTTAAAATGTTTAAGATCGTTATTATTTTTAGCACTTATATATTATATTTTATTAATATATATATATATATATATATAATAATATATATATATATATATATACTATATAATATATAATATATATATATATATTAATATATATATAATATATATATATACATATATCGCTCGTGCATGTGAGGTTTGTCGATGTGCTAGTTTCCTATTGTCAGTTTAAATAAAGGTAATGTTTTAATTTATTTTTCGTTTTGTGACAAGTCATTTTAATTTAAATGTGCCCTAAGTAGTTTCAGCATTTGTGTTTTATGTTTTACTTCCCTTGTATGTTCGATTTACTGCCTTTATATAATAAATGTGAATTTTCCGCTTGAAAATTTCCCATCCCGAAATTTTAAAGATAAGTATATTGGTTTTAATATTTTTTTTTTTTAAATTTTAAGATTAGTTATAAAGGAATTACGAATTTTAGTTAAAGATTCTTTATTAATAATAAATAGGTTTTAAAATTTAGGTTTAGTGGTTTTAATGTAAGGTACCATCAACGTTAGGGTACTTTTAATTGAGTTTTAAGGATGTAAACAATTGTTTTATATCTTTTACAGTATACAAGATTGCTTGATGTGTGTGTGTGTTGAGTTATGTGATTTGATGTGTGTGTGTGTGTGTGTGTGTGTTATGGTGTTGTTGTGTGTTTGTGTGTGTGTAGGTGTAGGGTTGCGCTGCGGTGTTGTGTGTGTTGATTGAGTAAACGTGAAAAGTTTAAACTATTAGTAATTATTGTTTACGTGAAAGCTTAGTGGGTGTGTATTCTTTGTGTGAGTGGCTGTGATAGTATGGCACTGACGGAGTAGATTGGAGGTGGGGAGCAGCGGGGGGTTCTGTATTGACTTTGCCAACGTGCATGGCCTGCGTGCTAATCATCACCTCTCTAACTCTCAAACTAACATTTTATTACTGTCTGAGACCCGCTAGCCAGGGATTCTTTTTCAAATAAACTTAATACTCCAACTATAACTTTTTACTATAATTTCCGACTGAATGGTTGAGTCTGTGCCTATATAAACATAAACACTCCTATAACTACGTTCTCGAGAATCTTGAATCATAAAAGTTTAACTGTTCTATGGCTTAAAATCTTTTTCGCTAACTACTGTTCATATCATGGGTGTTTCTGCTATCTGCTCCCCTAATTGGAACAGATTTCAATGTTCATTTGACGATCTTACATACTTTACATAAGACTGTTATTTCTTCCCATCCAACATCCAAATGCAGAGGTCCTCTATTTGAGGAATGATTTCAACGTTACGCCCACCAACTGAGTTAATTGGGGCTCCTCTCACCTTAATGCGGTGGGGGGAGATGGCCAAAACATTCAGTATTCTCATACGATTCTGGAACAGTTAATAAGGAACCTAAACAAACCCCAGATCAGCCTAACAATTCTTGAAGCACGCTTGACTTATGTTCACCACTACTCTTTCTCTTTATAAAATACGCCATTTTCCTCCTATTTGGTAACTCTGAACCAACAATCTTGTATTTCTTAATTATAATCCTTTTTCTCCAGCAGCTCCGCCATGCCCTACATGTAATTTCTGACACTTTAATCGGGCTCATTGGGAAGCATTACATCGTTTTTTTGCTAACTCCTCTTGGAATGAATCCTCTTATGTGACTCGGAAGATGCTCTTCTGATTTCAGCTATAGAAAAGTAGGGTCCCGTAATCGCCGTTGGGATGAGCAGGTTCATTCCATCTCCAACTGAATCTTTTTTTTCTCAAAATCCATGGTTCGATTGAGCCTGTTCTTGTCCATTCAGGAAGAAAGACATTGCGTTATTCGGTGCATATGAAAAAACTCACATTCTCCTATCACTATTACTAATTTTCATTCTGTTCGGAATCGTTGCAGGGATATTATTCGACAGACTAAGCGCACTTTCACTAAAAGAAAATGCGCCAACCCGCTTGATTCTCCTACCGAAAAAATTTCTGGCTTCCTGCCAAAAACATCTCTAACAACTTTTGTAAATCTGCCTTTCCTCCCCTTATTCGCTTTAACGGTTCTGTAGCTAATTCTCCTTCTGAAAAGGCCGATCTGATTCTTCAGACTATTGCCCTATAGCTCTCACTTGTATTCTATCTAAAATCTTTGAAACTCATCTTAACTCTCATTTACTGGATCATCTGGAGTCACATTACCTTCTTTCAGATCATCAGTATTGCTTTCGACGCTCGAAATCAACTGGTGACATACTTTCCCTATCTAACTGATTTATGGTCTTCTGCTCTTAGGGATTATGGAGAGTCTTGCGTGGTGGCTCTTGACATATCAAAAGTTTTTGACTGGGTATGGCACTCCTCACAGCTCTCTAAGCTTCCATCCTTTGGGTTCCTCTTTACCTTTGCTTACTCTTGTCTAGTTTTCTCTCCGATGACCCCATATCAGCACTCGTTGATGGAGCATCCTCTTCCTTCTTTCCTGTTAATTGTGGTTTTCCACAAGGTTTTGTTCACTCTCCAACTTTATTCTTACTTTTCAACAACGATCTCCTCTGCTGTACCTCTAACTCTGTCCACTCTTATGCCGATGACTCAACTCTCCATTCTTCCACTCGTTTCAAATCTGCTCCATCTTTTGTATCTACAGTTGTCTATCGTCTTCATCTTTCCGATTCTATTCTACCTGATCTGGATATGATTTTCCCCGTAGGGTCATCGCAACCTTGTAAAATTTTACTCTTTGAAAATTCAACTTTTTTTACATCTCCCTCTCAAAAACATCTCCGTACTTCCCTATTTCCTTCCACAGTTCGTAACTCTCATCTGTGAATAATAACATAAACATGTCTTTGATCTCAACATTAAACAATAAATTGTCGTGGAAAACCTCAAATTACAATGGTTCCTAAGATGGTCTCAAAAACATTTATATATATCAGGTTGCGGGAATTTTTTTCCTCTGAAAAGTTACTCCATTTATATAAAGGGTTCTTATTTGCCTTTAATGGAAAGTACTGTTCTATCATTGGGACTCTGATTTCCAGCCATTCTATTGGATAGGGTTGAATCTAAAGCTAAGAGACTAATAAACTGTTCCCCTTCTTTCCAACTCCCTTGATTCTCTATATCTGAGACATGATGTTGGTGGCACTATCTCTTTCTACGGGGCTTATTACAGCGCAGATCTCAGGTGAGTTGACCTTCTTCGCATGTCAACCACCTCTTTATTCGTTGCCTCTCAGTATCACAAGGTTGGGTGCGCCTTGCTCTCGCATGAAATTTGCGTGAGCATTGAAAATCCCCATACATTTCATTTGTGGGTGCCTCTTTCTTTCCGGCTACTTCTGTTCTGTGGAAACTCCTTGCCTTTCTGTTTTTTTGCAACTGTATTTAATCTTCCCCTCTTTTAAAATCCATATCATCTCGGCGCTCAGATGAGAGTTTGCGTGTTAGTTTGGATTGGGTGGGGTTTTCTTACATTTTATTTTTGCCCCCTTCCG
>JABUQX010082855.1:12500-15000 GCA_015478945.1 Trachelipus rathkii | reverse complement strand
AGTTGATTATTCAACCCAGTGTGGTTGCTTCTCTGTGGGGAGTGGTGGGTGGTGTATATCTATATATATATATATATATAATATAATATATATATATATATATATATTATATATATAAATATATATAATATATATAATAGATATCATAGTATAGTTGAATACCACATCTGAACGTGGAATAGTATTAAAAGGTATAAGTCCTTTGGCGTGATCGTATATTATTATAGTTGAGAAGGGCCGCACATATGATTCAGGTGTATAAGATTATAATTCACCAATTGTGGAAACACACACACACACCAATACCATGCAGTATGCCACATATATATACACACACACTACACACACATATATATATATATATATAAAATAATATAATATATATATATATATTATATATATAATATATATATATATATAATATATTATATATATATATATATATAATATATATATATATATAATATAATATATATATAAATCTATTAATTAACTAAACAGTTTATTAAATATAAGTAAAATACAAATAAAAGCTATATATAATCTAGGATTAATAAATTTATATATAAATATAATATCAGGGGCGTATACGTTAGGTAGTAGTAGGTAGCGGCCTACCCAATATTTCTGGAGTCTTTTTAATAAAATAAATTAAATTGTAAACTTAATTAAATTATTAAAATTTAATGAAAGTAAAAAAAAGAACTAATTTATAAAAAAAAAATTATAAAAAAAAACAAATACAAAAGTACCAGCGTGATAATAATTTTGGTCATTTGGAAATTTTCTCCAGTGAAATGACTCACTAAGAGTTGAATTTCTTTGTTATCGCGTACGTAAGAATTTAATATTCTCCTATAGATTATATCATGACGTCAGGCCAAGCCAAACATACCCGTTTCTCTCAGACCGTAAAAAGAAAAAGTCGTACTCATATATATTATATATATATAATTTAATTAATTATAAAATAATAATATTTATATATTTATATATATATATATATAAATATATATATATATATATTATATATATATATATAATATATATATATATATATATTATAATATATATATTATTATAATATATATATATATATTATACGAATGTAATATTTTTTATATCAAAAGGATGGCAGCATCAGTGTTTATCTTGAAGTCCATTTGCTTTGGTTATTAAATATTATTTTTATTACATTACTTAAGTGATATTTATCTTTGCTAAATTAAAAAAAAAATTAAAAAAGTGCATAATGGAAGTAAGTAGATTTTTTTATGAAAAATAGCTTTAAAAGCGTTATCTAAGAACAAAAAACTTAATTTTTTAAAATCTTTTTAAGCCTACGTTTCTTTATATTAATAACAGATAAAGGCAATTGTTCAGAGAAGATTCTCTTGTTAATTATATATTATTATATTATTATTATTTATTATTATTATTATCTCACTCACACTCACTCTCATATTATCTATTGATGATATATATACACATATCACGAGCTGCGAGTGAATCATGATCTCTAATTTAAAGTAGTCTATCAGAACATCGGTACACAATCTCATCATGGGCCGAGTCTTTATTATCATCTCGTACACATCTATTCTCGATTATAATACTCTATTATACATAATATTTAAGTCTCAATACATGGCAATCCATCATATTATCATAGCTGATCCAAGAGTGATATATCTGAAATCCTGCATTACTCCTCATCAAGTGAAACATTAACTCTAAGCTCTAACTTCTTTTTAATATACTATTCTTGTCTCAGATAATACGATATAAGTGAGAGAGAGTGTTCGTATTACATCATCAAAACAATATCTCTGAGAGAGCTATCTCCAGAGTGATCGTAGGATACTAGACTCTGAACTCAATGTCAATATAAATCGATGCTGAGTACATAGTATGAGATAGACTATCTGACATGAACACTCATATTAGATAGAATCAATCGATATTTCAGCCAGCATATCAATGGTATACGATGCCACATACTCAACATTTCCATACAACATCGTCGAACGTATCTCAGTATTATTGCAATGAGGCTGGTATATTCTAGATTGGGCGAGACTCACTCACGGATATTTATGTGTGTCCCTTCAGCTTGAATTGTTGAGCGATCAATGAACTAGGTGATATATAGTCGATCGTTCGTTATATCATGCGTATCTAGCGCGTCGCAATATACCTTAATGTGATGTCTCAACACAATGACTTGTTTGCGATAGCGTGTGTATCTTAAAATGTTTTAGTCGAATGTCGCTCGTCCAATGAGTGCAGATCTAATAGTATGTGCTGTATGATCGCATTCGCACTGTCATCAATGTAATGATTACATTCACATTCGTAGTGAGTCGACGAAAGGAAACACTTAAATTATCTCTTATTCCTAATAACTTCGACTTAACTTGTCTCGATGTCCTCACTACTCATGTTGTCTAGTACCATTCCACTAAAAGATAACCGTCTCTGCCATGCTGCGGAACCACTA
>JABUQX010082855.1:0-2500 GCA_015478945.1 Trachelipus rathkii | reverse complement strand
TGTCCAAAAAAAAAATTTTGAAAAATATACATACATACATACATTACATACATACATACATTACATACATTATATATACATACATATATTATATATATTTTAATATATATATATATATATAGAATATATATATATATTAATATATATATATAATAGTATTATAATATATATATAATATATATATATATATATATATAATATATAGATATATATAGTAATATATATATATAACCTATAACAACTTATATATATATTATACATACATTAAGTATTATAGAGTATATATATATATATAATATATATATATAAATATATAGATATATATATATATATTATAATAATTATAATATAGTATATTGTAGAGAGAGAGAGAGAGAGAGAGAGAGAGAGAGAGAGAGAGAGAGCAGAGAAGAAGAGAAGAAGAGAGAGAGAGAAGAGAGAAGGAGAGAGAGAGAATAGAGTATACGCATATTTTCGAGGCGATGATAATTATCTCCCATTTAATGTTCGCCTTTTCCTTTTGCTTCATATACTCACTCATTCTTCCAACAAAATCTTTACAGACACCACCTTTTATCCACATATCGTACATACTTAAAGTACACACCTCTCTTCTAGACAACATCTTATAGATATACCAATCCCTATTAATGTGTGGGGGAGAAAGAATTGCCAACATCGTATCTGCGTGCGTTAGAAGGCACAAAAGACGGTGGAAGTGGGTTGGCTGCCCACTACACTTTTTCTTTTGCCAGAAAATGCTAGAGGCATGCCTCGGAGTAAGGTCTATCATAGCCGTAAACGCCTCTATCTTTTCGGCGAAAAATGTCATGTTGAATTATATTTGTACATGGAATGTCAGAGGAAAAATGTGAGGAGAAGAGGAGAGAGGTGACGAATGATTTAGAAGGGCAAATTTGATTTGCTCGCTGTGACTGAAACAAAGATGAAAGGAAACGGCGAAAATGAGTGGTTGTTGTGGTGTGAAATGTGTATGGCTGGTTGGAAAGGAATGAGGGGAAAGAGAGTTGCATATTCTTATGAGGGATTGTGCGTACCAAAGCTATTGGTAGGACTGTTTATGTGTGAAGTACGAGAATTCTATGCTTAAATTTAAGCTTTGAAAAGGTCAAGGTCAGTGCGATTTTTCTGGAATAACGAGTTGATGTTTGGATGGTAGTAGGAGCTTTAGATGATTGTGTGGGACCTAAAATGTTGATGGGTTTATCAAAATAAGGGATGGTATAGAAGTTGTTTTGGGTGTGTGAGAAAATAGAATGGAGGAGGAGTATGATTCTGTGAGGAGAGAGTATGTTTTAAGTAATACTTTCTTTAAAACACAAGAGTATTTCATAAGCAGTGGCGGCTCGTGTAAACTTGGCATGGAGGGGCTGCAAGTTTAATATATTAGATATATATAATATAATATATATAAATAATATATATATATTATATTAATATATAATATATATAGTAATATATATATAGTAATATATATATATATATTATATATATATAGTATATATATTATTTATATCAAACGTTACTTTATATTCTGCTAATATTCTTATTTAAAAATAATATTAGCTCTTCGACTTTTTGATGTAGAAAAGTTTTCTATTACTTTTTCATTGAAATCTGGTATTTTACAGACCATTACGTTTTCTATTGAAAGCATCGCTAATGCATTCAATCTCTCGTTGCCCATGGTACTACGTAAAAAAGTTTTTATTCTCTTCAAGGTCGAGAAACATCTTTCTGCTTCTGACGTCGTCATCGGAGTTGTAATTAAAATTTGTAGTAGTCTGGTGATATTTGAAAATGTTGATCCTAAATTTTCATCGCTCACCATGGCTAACATTTCAATAAGAGTTCTTGAGTGGTGCAGATCTGTTCTTGAATAAAACACGGAGAGTTCTGTTCTCAGGTTTTCTTTTTCCAACATCGGGTAAGCAGCAACAGCTTGATCGAGTGCATTGCTCGGAAAATGTTTTGTATATTCATGGAAATTGTCCATTAGAAGAAGTTTACTAGCTTCCAGATGTTTAGTGAAGCTAAACCTCTCTCTACATTGCATCAAAATAACGTCACAAACCTCTTTTGCAGCAACTGATCTATCAGTGTTAAATTTTTTTCTTTTTTGTTCAGAAGGAAACGAAATACTAATATATTCATCTCTTATTTTTTGAATTTCAGAATTAAAAGTTTGCAAATAGTTATTAGCTTTGACTGCGTCAATAAATCTAGACTGAAGCTGCGAAAACATAATGTCAACATGAGGCATTACTTTTGAGAAAAAGTTCAACCAAAATTCGAAATCGGAATCATTCAGAACTCTCTTAATGCCTGCTGCTGCAGATCCAGTTTCTCTTGATTTAGATACTTCTAATATGCTGCAACATTCGATTATTTGATCTTTCATCTCCTTAACAGCGTTAACAGTTCTACTCTTGAAATTCCAACGGGTAGAAGATGGTCTCGGAACTCTGCGACCAGCAAC
>JABUQX010082854.1:22500-29446 GCA_015478945.1 Trachelipus rathkii | reverse complement strand
AAGTTAATCAGTTGTTTTGAAGAAGGAATTAAAGCTTATTATATTTGATGTTAGGTATAATAGGCTTAATTTCTGTAATGTCGGTTTACAAGAGCAAGGAGTTATAAATAACTGTATAATTATGGCTATTGTTATGGCTAGTTATTGTTTAGAGTATTGGTACACATGTTTGGTGTTGCCCTAATTTAAGAAAATGTAATAAGAGAGGACTAAGTGAAATGAGTGTCAACGTAGAGCAACAAGGATCTGAATTTTCTGGCTTGTTGAGCGTAGAGTTAGGGTGATATTTTTTCTTGCAGAGATATAGGATGATTTTTAGAGATTGGATATGTTACATTAGTATCTATCAAATATATTACATTTTATTGATAATATCGGGTGAGTATCAATTAATTTCTTTCAAAGTATATTTCACGGACGGGAGAACGTTAGGGTCACAAAATTTAAGAAGGCATTGCATGGCAAGCTTGATAGATAGAAAGCATTTCATGTCTAGTCAATTAGTAGTTGTTAATTTTTGGAATGGTTTTGCCACATGGATGCGTGGTTGTCTGATGTTGACTCGGACTCGTGCACATTTAAGAAAGATTTTGATAGGTATAATGTGTGTTTGGCGTATCATTATAATATTTAGTTAGCTATAGTCAAATTTGGCAGGTTTTATGTTACGGTACGTTATTAATGGTTTATGATACTGAATTTAAGTCCCATTGTGGCCTTCTTAGTTCTCTATAGTTTCTATAAATGTTCTAAAGAAGTATAAAAAAAATATAAAGGCAATTTGGTCAATTATTGTATTAAATAACACGAGATTAAGTGTTATTTCAAATATATAAATATATAAAATAATACAAAAAAAATTACTACTAAAATCAATTAAATAAAAATATAAAATTTGTATAGCTTTGATTCGTTGACCTTGTATTTTTCCTTTTCTATCTCCAGAACTTGTTTTCTCAAAAGCCTGGTGTGTGCATCTCTTCCAATTTACTCTCAAGGCTCATATTATATCAATTGTCATCTGTTCACTGTCACTTTGAATCTTCCCTCCAAGTGTCTAAAGGTTCTTTCTTTTAATTTTCTCAATTCTTTCATCTTGTGACATCGCATTGTTGGGTTAACATTTTTTTCTCGGTCCTGATGATATATAAATTTTTTCACGTGGGAATATGATAATAATTATCGAATTATAATAATTTTTATATTAGTTTATATTGACCAATAATGATATTTTAATTATTTAATTTAATAATTAATTATAATTTATATTAATAATTATTATAATAATACTTTCTTCTTTTCTTCATTTCTATCCTTTTTCTCTTTTTCTCAGACTAGGGGGTATTTTTGGTGCGTAGCATGCATTAAAAGATTAAGCAAGTGAAGAAGTAATTTTTATTTTTGGTTGATGACAAAAGTTTGAAAAGAAAGCGCAGCCTTACCCGCCCCCTCTAAATATCCCATAAGTCGAAAAGAAAGTCCAGTCAGAAAATCCACCCTAGATGTTCACGGGACCGCGGACGGACCCTCACTATGTAAATCGTCAATGTAAGGGTTTCTTCCTGCCCAGGTTGGGCCACACTGCTAATAACCCGCCTCCAACCATGATTTTTATTTTTTTTTTTTATTCCATTCTTTCCTATTATGTCACCTTATAACTTTTTCTCTTGCCTCTGCGGCAAATCTCATATTTCTCTCTTTTCATGTACATTTCTGTTTTTATTTCATTGTCTTTCATCAACTTTTTCTTTTCAGTTTCTTCCTCAGCTCGGTTCTGATTTCCCAACACACTCGCCACTATTACTTATTTTCCGCTTTAACTAATCCGTTACTTTACCATTCATTTTTTTTCCTAATGATCCAATCTCATTCTCTATATCAATCGTTGTATTTATTCTCTCGTTTACTCTTTTCTTCACACCACACATCAACGCTTCTATTATGATCGTTCATTTTCCTTTCATTTTTATCAATGGCTTTATGTAGGACTCTAGTATGATCATCTAAAGAGTAATTGTGACATTCTTGAACACATTTGAATCTTTTACATTTCTATATGCTTCTTATTCCAGACCATAGTCGCTGACAACTTAATAGGCAATTAACACTATTGGTAACAACATACGCTCTATTTTGTACGTACCGCTAGCGCTTACTCAAGACGTAGCCTCTTTACATTTCACCACTGATTAATAGCACTCAGCTCTCCTTTCCTGCCGATTCAACTACTTCTACTTCTATTACTTCTGCTTCTTTGTCCGTTCCCTTCGCAATTAAAACATAGATCAGTAAATATTTAATCTTTCAGACAACTTGTTCCTATGCTGGCTCCACCATCTAACATACTTTCAGTTTATTTTTTGTTTCTATTCACTGTAGGACTTGTGCTCTCCTCTACTAACCATATTAACTCTTTATTCCTTTTCTATGTTTTACTTTCAACTTCCTTCTTTTACACAACAGCCATAATCTCTCGACCCAATCCTCTCCAAACTCTCTTCGATTCGCCCTTACTTACCACAACAAATTCGTTCTATCAGTTATTAATGGCAAGGGCACCCTCGTTGTTGTCACTTCACTTTTTCTCTATATTTCTCTCATACTGTTTCAAGATACCATTTCCTCTTTTGCACCTTTGTGGTGTTTTTTTTTTTTTTTTTTTTTCTTTCTTTTTATTCCCTTATTGCTCTAATTCTTTTTATATATCCCTATTTCCATTATACAAATTGGAATAATCAAGGAGACATAACACAGATCTGCTGCTTCACTCCGCTATTAATACTAAACAATCACTTTGACACATTATTCTTACAGCACGCCTCACTTCGTCATATCCCACTTTCTGATTCTATTCAGAAGCACTATCCTATCGCATTACATCATACTATACTAACACTTTTGCTATTATTGATTGCTTTTCCTTATTAACTCCTATCATTATTTTGTTTTTGTTTACGAAAGTTGAATTTCCCAAGAATGATTTTCAAAATTGATCTAGAATTTTCTTTGGGCGGTTAGCTCGCAATTCATTGCTTTCAATGTATAATAGATTTGATCCACATTCTATTCCTCTAGTCGTCGTTACTCCGGTAAATGCACCTTGTTGCTTGGACACACATACAGGTCGTTTCAGGTCATTTTCGGAGCACTCTGGTCTTAGAATAATCCGAGAGAGTAGGCCAACATAATATATGCTTGCCCTTGACAGGACACTTTTCAATAAATTCTAATTGTCGCTTTAAATTTCTACAGGTTTCCTTTATCTTCCCTGTGGCCCATTATATATAGTCGTGTATTTTTATTACTTGTGGTGCGCTAGTTTCTTCCAATCCCCGGAAGCTATATTCCTATCCCGATTAACGCTTTATTTTACAAATCAGCCTTTCCAAATCCATCGATTTCAACCATCTCGCCCCGTTTCCTTGGAGTTCATTTACCTTAGTTAATTTATTATACCTGCGATTTTAATTCTATTCTCTCCAACTTTTTCTTCACTCTATTTTCTCTTTTATCCCTCTTTCAAGCTAAAACTTCACGCCCTTGATTAACTGTTTCCTTCTTGCATTACCACATACCTCATCACTAAATCAACTATCACCTTCTTCATTTTATGTTAATATTTATACAGTATTTTCTGTAAGTGTTCTTTTCCACACTCCCCTCTACATTACATTTTTTTCATCAGTTACGAAAGCCCCATCCCTATTCAATTTTCTATGAAGAAGGTTCCCCTTTTCCTCATTCTTAACCTTTCGCGCTTCCCTTCCAGAAGAGCTATCCTTATCCTTGTATGTTTCCCTTCATTCTTGTTTACCTCTCAAACTGGTTCTATTTACGTCGCTTTTTTTCCCTACGTGAGTGCAGCCTTTTGTAGTTATTATCTTTTTTCCTCCTTTATTTTATATGGTCATAGTGCGGACCTATATATCTTTTGAAACTTCATCATTTGCTGCTAATTGGACATTCAGATGCTAAGCTCGTTTTTAACTTTTAACTCGCTTGCATCATCCTTCTAATTCCACCACTTACTTGTTTACTTTCTTACTCCTACTCTTTAGCACATCACTTAACTATTTCTTCCTTTGAACTATGTTTTCTAACCAATTAGCTTTCCTTCATTTGCTTAGTCCCAGATTTTGTTCCTAGTTTCAATCTTGTTCTATCATTTCAATTCTGTTTTTCAATCCCGACTTTACTTGCGAGCGTTTTATCATACTGTATCCTTATTATCTTTCTTGTTTCATTTAACTTTCTACTCTTAAGTTTTACCTTTGCACTTCCTTCCGCATTCCCCCTTCCTCTCCATCCCAAACCTCTCCACTTAACTTTAATTTTATCGATTGAACAAAATAATGATCCGATAATCCTCCAAACCCCTAACTGATTTAACATCCACACATACTTCAACATCTCCTTCTCACACATAAATCAATCATACTTTTTACCTTGATACCATCTCTACCTACACCAACTCTAGTATACTTATGAATACTCTTGTGTTTAAAGAAAGTATTACTTACACACATACCTCTCTCCTCACAGAAATCATCACCTTCTATCAATTCTCCATTTTCTTCCGCACCTTCCAAACCACCTGTTATATCCATCTCCTTTTTGAAATTCACCTACTCCAACCATTCAGGTTCCCCAACCACTTATCTATCTGAAGCCTCCTAATCACCCCATCAAAACATTATTTCAGATATCCCAAAAAAAATCGTACTCTCTTCACGTTTCCCCTCAGATGGACCATACGTCCATAGCCACAAATACCTTGACCTTTCAAATTTAAATTTAACCATTAGAATTCTAGTACTCACACACACAAAATCTACCATAGCTCTGTACCACAAGTCACTCATCAAAATTGCAACTCCTTTTCTCCCCCTCTCATTCCTTTCCACAAAAACACACACATTTCACACCACACCATCATTTTCACCGTTTCCTTTCATCTTTGTTTCAGCCACAGCGAGCAAATCAAATTTGCCCTTTCTAAATACATCCATCACCTCTCTCCTCTTCTCCTCAACATTTATTCCTCTGACATTCCATGTACCCATATGATTCATACAATTTCGCCACATTAGAAAGTTAGTTTATGGCGATCACGACCAATCTCCGAGGTGCATCAGCGAATTCGCATAGCAAGAGAGTAGTGATAGGGGCAAGCCAACGCCAACTTACCACCGTCCCCTAGTCGCCTTCTACGACACGCAGGACATTCGATATGGGCAATTCTTTCTCCCCCCACACATAGGGATATGAGTAGTAGGGATGTCTGTAAGGTGTTGTCTAGAAGAGGGGTGTGTACTTTAAGTATGTGTATATGATATGTGGATAAATAGTGGTCAGTAATATGTTGCCTGGAGGATGAGTGTGTAAAGAATATGAACGCAAAAGAGAAAGGCGCACCATTAAAATGGGAGGTAGTTTCAACACTTTGAGTATGAGTGTACTCTCCCTTTATAATAATAATAATAATAATAATAATAATAATAATAATAATAATAATAATAATAATAATAATAATAATAATAATAAAAAAAATTACAATATTTTAACTCTCCCCAGTGATAAGAAAAAAATATTTTATAAAAATAATAACCCTTTTTTTTCAAATTTTCAAAATTGACTTGAGAATTATTTTCACTTTATCACCCATACAGCTAGAAATAATCAATTTCTCTACTTAGAGAAGTGTCCTTAAGCCTACAAATCAACCCTATTGTAGAGATTAATAAACAACCCCTCATATGGACTTAGAAAATGAATAATAATTCTTACGTCTCTTTCACAAAATATTACGAGCTAATAACTAATAATTTTTCATACCTGAGTTTCTTTTGATCTTGAAACATGTTCGAAATGAAGACTACTTGTTCTTCCTTCTTCAGTTTTTTCACAAAATTCAACCTTAATTTCAGTTTTTATATCCATAATAGAAGCAAAATTTAATTTTTAGATAAAATGTCTCTGAAAAAAACAAAAACTTTTAAATGGCTTTGAGAAAAAAAATTATAAATTAGAATTTACTCTTTTATTAGATGACACTAAATAAATTTTCCTTAAGATACAAATACGCAGTCTTACTTAATAAATTACAATTGTACATTTTCCTTCAAAGTTTGTTTTTAATTTTTATAGGTTACCATTTTGGTTCAATTCTGCTGATTTTGAAGGTCAGTACCCATCAAAAATGAAATTACCCATTTCCCAAACGCTATGTTGGCTCAATGGTAGAGCAACTTAGTTGCAGGAAAAGGGCCATACTTTGATCCCTAGTCCAAATCCTAGGTGGTAATTACCTAGTGTAGTTCCCCTCCTAGAGCTTGGGCTATGCCCATGAGGTGCAAACTTTTAAAACTAAAAATAAATAAATAATGCTCAAAATAAAATCAAAATGTCATTTTCACAAACTCTTTTGGGAAATTTTCTCTCTACTTAAATTATTTTTTCTTGTTCTGATATGCCTACTCTTAAAACTTAATTTGTCATATTTGAAAATATATACTGGTACTATATATATATATATATACCGTAAAAGTGGGTAACATTGAATGGGGGTACAACATTGAACAAAATCGACCCCCTTACCTGTTTCATGTTATAGCTCACAAAGTATTTGGTGTAGAATGATGATATTTTTTTATTTTTGAAGGTTAAAGGATAGCGGTTTCATGTATTAACTAAGGAAAAGCACTTGGCTTCAACTTTAGGTTTTATCTGGAAAAATGTAAAAAAAATTTTTTGCTAAAATATGTGTTGCACGAAAAAGTCCCCCCCCATTGGGGCAGAAGGAATTTTTCAAAAAGTATAAAAATTGGTCAATTTTTGTCGCTATGTATCAGGATCAAAAAACCACTAATAGCGAAAAAAAAAAAAATTTTTTGGTTTCAAGTTACTAAGTGTTAAATGTAGGGGTTGGTAATTTGAAAAAAGCACA
>JABUQX010082854.1:0-20000 GCA_015478945.1 Trachelipus rathkii | reverse complement strand
TTATATAATATTATAATATATATATATATATATATATAAGAAATTAAGAATAAAAATGTTAACTTACCAAAATTTGTGAATATCTGTTCTCAGCTTGTCAAAATATTCGAAAGAATGAATGCCTTTATAGTTTACCAAAACATTTTTGGCTCATTGCCATGAAAATTTATTACCACTTCTTTCAGATCAAGAGTACGAATGTTTCATTTTCAATGCTTAATAAAGCCAATGCACTTAGCTTGTTTGTGTGCATATTCTTCCCTTAAAAAAGTTTTTATTAATTTGAGCTTTGAAAACGACCTTCAGCTGTTTCAGATGTTCTGGTAACGTCAAATACAACTGAACTGCTTTACACATGTCTGGTAATGTATTTTATGCAGCTGTTTTCTAACAAATAAAAAGTTTGCTAAATCTTTAAAAGTTACCATATTTTTTCCATTTTCAATTGTCTAGTTATTAATGATTTGAAGGTGATTAATTTGTCAATAAACCAAAGATTAATTAAATCGTATTTTTCTACCAGTTTTGTTGCCTTTTCTTGCAACTTTTCATTTCGTAGCTCTGGTAATTGCTGCAGGAGCAAGAAAGGAAAATAACTCATTAACATTGTTCATGCTAATGAAACGAGTAGTTTATCTGTTCATTTAATATATTCAAGAGATTTATTGAAAACCACTTATTCTAAAGGCTTTCAATGGGTCTTACAATTCTTTCATAAGATAAAAGCTCATCAAAAAACTTTTAATCTGTATTGAGTCTGGGAAGTAATTTTTGCTTCAATGTTCCAATGATGTACTAACTCCGTAGTTTCTCTCATGCACTTCAAATTTGTGTTTAGCTCACTAAGTTTGATTTGCTTGTCCCAATAGATAAGTTGCTTTCTGTAGATCTGTATTTGGAGTTTGCAATATTTTTGAGACAACATTGATGCTTTCCAATACTTTACTTTGAAACACAAGACAGAGAATAAACTCAAAATTTTCTAACTGCTTCCTAAGACCAAGTGCTTCGTTTCTTTCACTTGACTTCTTACTCATAAATATCACTTTTGAAATTGTTTTTTATAGCTAGTAAGGAATCATACTTGGATGACCACCTAGTTGGAAACAATTTTTTAGTGTTTCTGTGATGCATTCGTTATTTGTTGAACAGCTGTAAATTGCCACTGAGCTGTACTAGAACTGAAATACAAATATACTTTTGAAGTTGTCAGAAAATTTTTGAAGAGCCATTTATATCTTTTTACAGAATCATTAAGAATTAAATTTAAATTATGAGTTGCACAATGAATGTATTCTGCATTTGGAACAATTTTCTATATACGAGCCTGAAGTCCTGAATATTTCACTCGCATATTTGCTCCTCCATCATATCCTTGACCTCTGCATTTTTCTAATTTAATGTTTTTGTTATCTAATACTTTAATTATTTGTTTTTTCAAACTGTTTTTGGCTTTGTTTGCTCTGTTTTGTTATAAAAACCCACAAATCTTTCTTCAGGGGAGGTGCAACTATTTCTTAAGGGCACGCCCCAATTTTCACCCCCCTAAAAATGGACATAAAATTAGGAATTTTCAGCCGATTTGACTCTTTAAACACAAAACTGTAATAGCTTATTTTGCCCTCTAAAACGGGTTGTTTTGGTGTTGTTTTTCTGTGACTGTAGTCATTCTTTCAGATTTTTTTTCAAAACCCATGTTTTTGAAATTTTTCGTATAACTTCCAAGAATTTTTTTTCGAAATGACCTTCAAACTTGAAATATGCAATAGATATGGTCCATTACCTACAATAGTCAAAGAGGATTTTTTGATTTTTTGAGTTTTGTGCTCAGCGTTGTCCAATTTCCAAACCCACTTTTTTTTTGGATTTTGAAATGAAAAATTGCGATAATATTTTTCCTGTTCAGGCGAAGTGGATGAAATTTTCAGGGCATATGTAGTCGGAGGAGAGGCACATTTTTTACTTAGATAATTTTTTTGTATATGCAATAGTTTTGGATTTGTTCTTGGAAAATATTTTCAAAAAAAAATTTTTTGAAAATTTTTTAAAAATTTAACTTTTGGTATACAAAAAAAATTATCTAAATAAAAAAGATACATCTCTCCCGATTATACAAACCTTGAAAATTTGATGTTGATCGAATGAGTAGAAAAAAATATATCATTTTTTCACTTTCCAAAAATTCCAATGTTTGAAAAAGTGAAATATTGGGATTTTTTTTTATACTTGTCCGATCAACATCAAATTTTCAGGGCTTGTATAGTCGGGCGAGATGCATCTTTTTTACTTATATATATATATATATATATATATATATATATAATAATTATAATATATATATAATAATATATATATATTATATAGTAATAATACTATAGTATATATAATATTCGGGTGAATTTTGTATTTTTTCAAATTTCATTTATTAATTTTCGTTTGTTTGCTCTCGCAATTTGGGCCCCTCTTTTACCTCGTGGGCCCCCCCCGCACCGTAGGGTCTGCGGGGCCGTTAGTTACGCCCCTGGTACCCTATATGATAGGTAAATAGATGTTCTAGCTCTTAAAATGGTTGATATATATGAAAAATATTGTATATTGATATATTTTTTTACATATTAGGTCGCTTGAGTCGAAGGGGATAGAGGGGTCCCCTTGTCGTCAACTGGGAAGCTGAGAGACCCGACTCTTTATATCTTTGCATTCTACCCTAGGGGTATTTTTTAAGTATATTATATATATATATATATATTATATATATATATATATATATAATATATATATATATATATATATATATATATATATATATATATATATATATATATATATATATAACCATTTTTTCTTAAGAACTAAAGAATACCTCACTCCTTGGGTAGAATATCAAGATGTACAGAGTCATTGTCTCTCGGCCTCCCGGTTGATGACGGCCCTCTGTCCCTTGTCGGCTCAAGCCCCCTAAATATGTAAAAAAAAAAAAAATTTTTAAAATATAGATATTTTATGATATATTGATATTTTAAGCGCCCAGAATGTCTATTTACCTATCATAGAGGGTACCTGTCCAAAAAATTTTTAAACCTGAACTCCCATTCTGAGGGCATCAAACTAAACTTTGTCTAAAAAATAATGGAAACAAAAATCATCGCTCTTTTTAGGAAAAAAAGTTACAGCCTTACAAAGTTGTTAAAACTCCCATAGACTTTTCATTTTTTATCCATCAAGGTTAGGTCTCATTTCAGGCCCTCTAGTTCAGGTTATGATAAGTTTTATTAGGTAGGCTATACACAGAGAAACTATGTAGAATTAACAAATCTTATCATAACCTGAACTAGGATGGCCCTAAAACGTGCATGAGGCCCGCTAATTTTTTTTATAAGCCTATGGGAAAATTTTAAACTTTGAGAGGCTCTCACTTTTTTTCCTAAAGGTCTTAAATCATTTTCGTTTTTTATAAGCTTCATTATTATTTTTGGTAATTGTTACCCAGAGGGTTGTCACCCCCGATTTTTATAAAAATCACAGGATATACTCTAAATAAATAATAATAAAGCAAGTGAAACGAAAATATTGTTGCTCTCAAAAAAAGTTACAAGCCTCTCATAAGTTGTTAAAAATCCATAATGAACTTTTCAATATTGATTCGATCAAGTAGGTCTTCATTTCAGGCCCTAAGTCCAGGTTATATAAGTTTGTTAGGTAATAACACAGAGAAATCTAATGTAGAATTAACAATCTTATCATAAACCTGAACTAGGATGGCCTAAAACCGAGCACGAGGCCCACTAATTTTTATTATAAGAAGTTTATGGGAAAATTTTAAACTTTCAAAGGCTGTAATCTTTTTTTCCTAAAGAGACTGCCGATTTTCGTTTTCACTATTCTTCATTATTTTTTTTTTTAGAGTATATCCTGTGTATTTTCAAAAAAAAAAATTTGGTAAATTGGTTAAATTTATTGATCCATACACTTACACAGTATATTAAAATTAGAAACATTTCATTTTACAAAAATGGTTTTAAAAAAATTATTGAAGTTTTTTTTAACGCCATTTGAGTTTATTTTGATTTAATATTTTCACTAAAAATATAAAAATTACCGCTCTGAAAATCATAACAATTCGGCTTTTTTCCGTTCGTGTAGGGATAATGAATCACTGTTGAAATGCGTTTCAGAATTATCGATACATCGATATCGATATTATTTTTTTATAATTCGATTTTTTCACTAATTTCGAGTAATCGATATTATAGACATAGTGTACGTAAATAGTATCAAAGAAATAAAAAAATTTGTAAAACAAGGTCAGCATCCCGAAAAGTTCAGGCATGTAACTAAAAAACTATAATAGGTACACGATAATAAATATCATTTTATTAATCAAGGAGACATTTTACTGAAGAAATTATAAAATATAAAAAAAATAACGGTTTTTAAAAAATTAAATATACAAATAAAAAAATGACATTTTTTGATAAATCAAAGATGGGGCTTACTCCCGATGAGCACGCAAAGGTGCCAATGTTGAATTTTTTTTTTAAAACGGACAAATACCCACGGGTAAACAAGAACGGTAGAGAGAGTCGGGGTTTCTCGGCCTACCGGGGGACGACGGGGGGGACTTCGTCCCCCCCTCTGTCCCTCCGTCGGCTCGAACCCCCTAGGAAGGATATTAAAAAGAAAAAAATAATATTTTCTCCAATTATATTGTACAGCGACATTTGGCAACTTTTTCTCTCGAGACTGCAGCTTTCAACGTCTTTCAAGTCATTCAGAGCCTGCACTTTTTACTAATATTAATATGGAGTTATTACTAAATATTAGAATAAATTAATTTTTTTTTTTAATTTCTGCGGTAAAAATGTCTCCTGATTAATAAAATGATATTTATTTTCGTGTATATGTTATAGTTTTCTAGTTACATGCCTGAACTTTTAGGGATGCTGGCCGTAAAACAATATTTGTGCGTAATATACAATAAAAAAAAAAGTACGAATTAATATCACACAAATACGAAATTTACACACACACATATATATATATATATATATATATATATATATATATATATATATATATATATATGAAAAAAAAAATATAGAAAAAAAAAAATACTACAGTGGTAACAAGAACAAGACTACAACAAACACAGTTCAACTCACCGATGTTCTCTTGTTGATCGAAATGGGAAATATGAAGTGGGAAACTAAAAGTTACTTTGTTATTAAGTATTCTATGATACTTATTAATACTGGTATCTACAGTTTACGAAAACAATTTAATTTTATCATTTGTGGTGCCCACATTTGTTTATTACACTTTACCCCTTATTACAGGCAACCACTCTCTATACAATAATTGGACAGTCTACTTACTACAAGGTGCACCTTCACGAAACTGTACCAGACAGGGTATATACGAGTAGGTTGCTACTTTAGGGGACAAGTCACTATACTGCACCACAACACTATATTACTTTTAGTACACAAGAGTTAATCCAATCTACAAGAGTACATCACTTATACTATACTTTAATACACATTTAACTTTATCACTAGAAAGAAGAAATAAACGGAGTTAAGGAAAATAAACTAATAAAATAAAGGGATAAAAGGGAGGGATAACACAGGAGATCCTCTGTTTCTCATCTTCTTCTTCCATACATCACGTCACATCAGATAAGGGACCAAAAGTACATAGGATAACTTTCACAGACAGATCTAGAGAGAAAAGAACAGATACAAAACTTATCAATCTTATACCTTTCTCTCCCACACCTTTCACTTGTCTTGTACAAAAAATACACTGCACAAAAAACACACTACAACACACCACCCACCAGCACAACCACTACCCACACACTAAACACTACTCTCTAACCACTCCCACCACTACCACATCACTACTACTACAAGCACAAACAACACTCTACCCATTACCACTAACACTACTCTAAACTACTACTTCACTACTTCTACATACCTACACTTAAACATACTCACTACTTCACTCAGGATCAGACACCTCTAAATCCCGATAATACCAGTACTTCAACAACAACATTTCTAACACTACCCCTTCACTTTCATAACTAGAAAAATGCTCAAAAACTCTATACAACCACTCCATATACAGCTCACCCTCTTTACGTCTCATCCATTCTTCATTTACATTTTTTACTTTAGCACCACGCTTACCTTTCTTACTCTTCTTTCCTTTCTTTCCTTTTTCTACACTTTCATCCTTGCACTCTTTTACTTCCGACTTATTACTCTTCACTTTCAAAACAACATCACTCCCTTCCACTTCACTACACTTACTTTCTACTACCACTACTTCACTACATGTCACTGTTACACCAACACTATTACCTTCTACTTCCCCAATAACATCACTCACTACCACTTCACCACACTTACTTTCTTCTACTACTTCTACTACACTACATTTCACCATTCCAACAACCTCACTCACTTCGTTCTTTACTTCTACTTCTACTTCTCCTACTACATCTTCTACTACTACCTCACTCACATTGTTATTTACCTCTCCTTCTACTTCTACTACATCTTTTACTACTACATCTTTTACTACTACATCTTCTACTACTACATCTTCTACTACTTCACTTTCACTACTACTATCTTCTTTTACTCTCACATCTTCTTTACTTACCACACTTACCACACTACCGGTCACTTCCCCCTCTTTAAACACAATCTTATCATCTTTAACAACATCACTTGTACACACTCTTACCGGAACCACAACTTTTTCACCACTTTCTCCAATACTATTGTTCTCACTACTACTTACTACATTGTTCACACCACTTGTCACTCCCTTCTCTGTCTTTGTAACACACAACAACTCACTATAATCTCCATACACGTTACAATCTCTCCACGAATGTTCATCCGATCTACACAAATCACATCTCTTTCTCCTCCATCTACTCTCTTCACTATAGAAAATGTTTTGTCATCAACTACATACTTACTACCAACTATAGCACTACCTCTACCTCCACTAACACTATCCACACTACCAAAACCTCTACCACTACGACCACCACCATACATACCTCTACCACTACCTCTTAAAGGACATTTATACGCATAATGAAATTTCGACCTACAAATATTACATTTACTCACTATACCATTCTTATCTCTCACATTCAACAATTTACCACTCACCCACTCTTCACCGCTGGGCCCACGTTGGCTTGTATACCAACTACTCTCATCACTCTCAGCTACTTCACTTCTGTTCTCTCTGATCTCTCCTTCACATATCTTTATCAGAGCATCCATAACAGTACGGAACACCCACTCATCCTTACCACAATACGCCAACACCATTTGCTTTTGGTTCTCACTCACATTTGCTCCCTCAAGGAGATGGACACATTTCATGTCTTCACCCAAAACCACTTTACCAACCAAACCTACACTTTCTCTCTGTCATTTCATACCTATTCACGTACTCCCTCATTGATTCATTATTCTTACGTTTCATCTTAAGGTACAAACATACCATGTCATACTTATCACCACCACTGTCACTGCCACTACCACCATCACCGTGCTCTTCCATGGTTCACCACGACACACAACCCAAACAAAACCAACCAACAAGAAACCCACTACTACTGCCTCGTTACACCACTTCACTGCACAGAGGTGTAGAAACCGCCTGTGGTGTTCTTCGCCCACATGTCAAGATGTTCTATTTTAAACGGTGAAAAAAAGCAAATGTTAATATGGATTTGCTTGTGATCAAATGAAATTGAAACTATGGAACATAATTTCAGGATATTAAGTATTCTATGATACTTATTAATACTGGTATCTACAGTTTACGAAAACAAGTTAATTTTATCATTTGTGGTACCCACATTTGTTTATTACATTTTACCCCTTATCACAGGCAACCATACTCTCAACAAAAATGGACAGTTCTAACTTACTACAAGCACCTCACGAAACTTTACCAACAGGTATTAACGAGTAGGTTGTACTTAGACAATCACTATACTGCCACCACAACACTATATACTTTTAGACAACAAAGTTAATCCAATCACATCACTTATACTATACTTTAATAATATTCATTTAACTTTTCACTAGAAAAGAGAACGGAGATAAGGAAAATAAACTAATAAAAGAAATAAAAGATAAAAAGGGAAGATAAAATTTTGAGATCCTCTGTTTCTCATCTTCTTCTTCCATACATCACGTCACATTTCAATAAACCAAAATACATCGATAACTTTCACAGACAGATCTAGAAAGAAAGGAACAAACACAAAACTTATCAAATAATAAAATTAATAATAATAAATAATAATAATAATAATAATAATATAATAATATAAATCTATCATGGAAAAGTAAAATTATATGCCCTAGACACTAATAAAACTTATAATACTAAACTCTACTATATATGATACCTCTTTTAGCATATTTATTACGCATTTATATCCTAAATACCCTAAAAAAGGTTTCATATATATAGAGTACAATAATTTAAAAAAAAAAAAAAAAAAAAAAAAAAAATTTTCCTTTATCTTTTTTTTTAAAAAAAGAATTGTTTTCTTTAGAAAAAAAACAAACTGTTTTATCTAGATCTCAACCATGACATATCTATAGAGTAATGAATGGCAAAGTCATATTGCATATCCTTGCGAACGAAGATGGTATCAGTTATATTGAATCCAAAAGATTAATATTAGGTATTTGAAAGATAAACTATGCAATTTACAAAGAAGAGGGCATACAAGCATTGGTTTTTAACTAAATGCCTTAACGAATAGCAATTAGTTATGTAAAGGGGGGAAAAACACAATTCAGTGTGTATATGCGTGAGTGTTTTAGCAAAAGAAGATTTGGATACATTAACCCTGCTTACAAAGGCTGTATGCAATACAGAATTCTCTAAATGCATGCTGGGCCAATGCAGAGATTGCCCTAGTAAAAAAAGGAGTTGAGGATTACCTTATTTCTCTGGAAGAGGTACAGTGTAGAGATACGATAACATATAGCAAGTGGACAACAACTGACAGGTCAACTTTAGAATGTCATTCAACATCTATTGATGATTTTATAGATTTACTTTCAGATAGTATTGTTAAATTAAAAAAGCATCATTTTATTGCAAAAGCAAAAAGCAAATACCTCAAGTCATTAAAGGAGAGTATTTCACAACACAAAATTATCATTATTGGTGACTTTAGTGAGAATTATATATTTGTTGTGCAGGATGCTGCACAAGGTAAAGGATTTCACTGGGTCAATGAACAAGCTACACTTCATTCCTTTGTTATGTATTATAAAGATGATGTAGAGTTAAAACATGGAGTCGGGAGTCGAGCGTTTTCAAGGGGTAAGGAGTCGGAGTCTAGAGTTGATTTAAAAAAAACGAATCCTATCGACTCCCAAAACAATTTTGTATAAACTTTCACACAAAAATTTGGAAAAACTTAATTGAATTTTATTTATAAAAGACATACATTTTTTTATTTTGACATATGTTCCAATTAAATTATTATTTTTAATTTTTCCTTATATTTAAAAGATAAGAAAGAACTTGTAAAAAGTATAAATTCTTTTCTCTTTATAAAATATTTTTTTGAAAATCACGCCCTATAGTCGGGAAAGCACACAAAAAAAAATAATAATGTAATTCTAATAATTAAAAGTATTAATAACGCAGTCAGCCGACCGTGGAGGGGTGAAGCGAACCACCATTGAGGGGTGACTGACCATCTGTTTAAATTGCTTTTTATGTATAATTTTTCAATTATATTTTAATTTTTGCTAATATAATAATTATTATCATATTAAAATGAAGAATAATCAAAACAGAAATTGATAAATAAAATACTAATATAAAAACAGAAATTGAAGCTGTCGCCCAAAAAATTGACACTTTAGTTCTTTTTTTTTTTTTTTTAAAATTCATTTTTAAAAAATTTTTCACTTAATATAAGTAACTTTTTATTACATTAAATTAATTATACATAATTAAAAAATTAATGTAAAATACTAAAATACGAAAAACAATTGTGGATTCACCCCTCATCAATTTTTACGGCGGGGAGAGGACCAAGTTAGCCCCGTTTTTTTGCCACTAATTACTTGGATCAAAAAATTTACTTTGCCAGTTTAAAGTAAACTACTCGAGGGTATCCACTGAAAAAATAATTAAAATCATCCACAATTTTCATTTATAACGAAGTTAAAAAAACTACATTTTCAAAAGTGAAATTCTATTGAAGGACATTTTTTACCGTAATTTTTCTAACATTTTTAAAAATATAAAAACTTTCTAGAATTAAATATGATCTAAATTAAACTTGTAGTACAAACACAATTAAAATGAGCAAAAAAAATTTTTTTTTATTATATTTGTATTTTATTTAGAGTGACCGAATCACCCCTCCTAAGAGGCGGACCTGTCACCCCACCCACGCTATATAAAAATTAATATGTAAATTACACCTACAAATCTAATAATTCCCCATTTTGAATAAATAATTTTTAAATAAAACTGAATCTTATCCCGGGAAATCAAACCTATTAGAATTGTTATCAGAGGCTAATGCATATGAAGTATATTTTAACATTTTCCACGTAAAAAATTTAAAATATAAGCTTATTTTAAAGTAAGTTTTTTCTGATTCGGGGCGAAAACCGGACGATGCTCTTTTTTCCTTCTCAATATAAACTTAATAAAAATGTCAATTTTTTTTATTTTTAATAGCTATTTATTTTAGTTTTATTAATGTGACTATTAGACATTTGTTTAATGTTTTCTATACTACTCTTCTTATTAGTGTAGGGATATAAAAAAAAAGTGCAATCCATATGTATCATTATTATGAAATGTGCTCATATAGAAATAAAGTACTTTTTGGTTATTAAGGTAAATTTCTGATTATATTTAATAATCATTTGGATATGGCTTGTGAAATTTAAAATAGAAGAATTGTAAATTTTTTTGTCAAGTTCACTGAAATGTGCGTACATACTGGTAATATAAACTGCCTATTTTGTTAGAATGCCAAAATTAATTATTTAATTAAGAAAAAGTAATGAATATTTATCTTAGAACATTTCAATTTTTTTTCACCAATTATAACTATAATTATCATTAGTTTTACTACTCGTAATATAAAGTTCCTATTTGTTAAAAAGTGCAACTGCAGTACTTATTAAAAATTAACAGAAATGAGGCATACTCAAACAAAATAATGAAATTTTATCCTAAAAAATTTCACGAAATGTGCGTACATAACCCTACTTTAATCTAAAGTCCTATTTTGTAAAAAGTGTTGATATGATATATTGTCAAAGAATTAAAATTTATGTTTAACTCTTTTTTTCGAATATTATTTACCCATAAAAATGAAAATATAAATTTCAAATTTGTAAAAAATCAACATTTGCAAAATGTTAATAAAATATAAATTAATGAACTTGTTTTTTCTATCCAAATTAATCTATAACATTTTTAAAATCTACTTAACATTTTATTATAATTAAAATTAGTTTTGACAAGCACAAACCAAATAATATTAATGACCGTTTTTCCACATATAAGAGGTGGAAAATGAAATTTTCAAAAAAAATTTAAAAAATTATATTCAACATTTTTATATTTTCATTATCACCATAAAAGAAAACCAAATTTAAAAAAAGTATTCAAAAAATAATTTTCAAATAGACCATTTTCATGATTATTAAAAAAAAAAAAAAACGCAATTTTGACCGGTTTTCCCATTTATGATATATATATACCGTTAAATTATAATTAATATATATATATTATATATATATATATATATAATATATATATATATTATATATATTAATATAGTATATATATTATATATATATATAATATATATAGCGTCGGGGGTGACCAGGCCCACCTCTTTAAGAGGGGTTAACACCTAATAAAATAAAATTAAAAAAAAAAAAAATTCGCTCATTTAATACACCGTTGTAGTACTACAGTTTTGATTTAAATCATCTTTAATTTAGGAGAGTTTTTATATTTTTAAAAAATATAATAAAAGGGATACAATGCCCTTGGATGGTATTACCTTTTTGAATTCTTTGTTTATTAGTATTTATTTATAAATGAAAAATTATGGACGGATTTTAATTATTTTTAAGTCTTGAAAGTCTATTTTGTATTACTAAATTTCAAAGTTAAATTTTTATGTTTAAACATTGCTTGATTAAGAGTTTGGGTTGTAATCATACAAATTCCTCAGTGTATAATTGTGAAATGCGTGAAATATAATTACTTTTCATGATGATTACATTATTACATTTTTATTTCATATAATTAATTTAAATATAAAAATATTAGTTAATTAAAGTAAAAATTAAATAAAAAATGAAATTTATATTAAAAAGAATCGAAAAGTGTCAATTTTTGAGCGGAGAGGGTGAATGGACCACTTATTTTTATCATATTATTTAACTTGAGGAAGTTATAGTACTTTTACTAGTTTTATAATATTATTTAATCTTGAAGATTAGAAACAGAAATATATAATATTTTTTAAAAATTAAAATATAAATGAATTTTCGGAGGAGCAACTTAAAAAATGCAATTCGTTCTTTCGAGTTTCGACCAACAAATAATTAATATAAACAATAATTTAGAATTACATATTATTTTTTTGTTTATTATACCACTATGATGGCCTGAATTTCAGAAAAAAAAATTCCAAAAATCATTAGGGAAAAATAAAACAAAGTCGGGAGAAATATAACCTAAGTGTCCAAGTCACCCCGGCCTGATGACTCCCAATAATATATATTTAATATATATACAAGACACATCACGTATCATACAATACATATGCACACAAATATATATATATAAAATAATATATATAGATATAATATATATATATATTATATAATATATAGTGCTGTTACATAAAAAAAAACCCATTTTTCATTTTTTGGCCTATAACTATTAAACTATTTACATATGACTTATAATTAATTTATAATGCAGGCTATAATCCCATGAAAAATTATTTGTTTCGCTTTAATACTTTTAAAATTATTTAATCCAAAAAACAAAAAAAAAAAAACCATCGTTTACAAAAAAAACCCAAGTAACTAAAAAAAACCCACTTCTAAAAACCCTTTCTTAGAGTGACAATATGTCATCATATGCTAGTTAAATCTTTTTTAAGCATTTTTATGAAAAAATTATAAAAATATAAAAAAAAAAAAGTAAAAATATAATATGAAATTAGATACTGTCAAAAAAGTCCATCCAAGAAAAAAATCACCTTTTTTTGTTTTTAAGTAACTGTAAACTTAAAAACTATAACACTTACAGAATATTCTAAATAATAAAATATGGGCATTTGCAATCATTTAATGTAAAGAAATTAAAAAATAAAAATAATAACTATTTTAAAAATTTCTAAAAAAAAGGAGAAAAAAAATTTTTGGGCAATTTCAGAAAACCTATAAAAAAATATAGTAAATTTTATCATGATTTTGGGTGACACTAGCTGAAATGAGCTTCCCCTAAGTTAAGTAAGTAAAGAATATAAATTACTGTAATTTGCCAATTTAGTGAATTTTTTAAATCTGCACCCTTAGCAATTTTAGCTACTTTTAGTTTTTGTTGTTGCAGGTAGTTTATATGTTTTTCCATGCCCCGAGTTGATTCCCTGTGGTTACTGAGTCAATTGCCCCCCCCCCAGTCAAGGGTGGGGGGAATGGAATAGAAATCTGAAATTGCCCCGGGTCATAAATGTTAAAAAACTTTTTAATGAATTCTCTATCACTAGTATTAATTTTGCAAAACTTAAAACCTGTACTATCAAAGAGTAGGTGATCAAAATTTTACAATATTTTTTATTTTTCGACACAGCTATAAATCAAAATTAAAAATTAAAAATTTTTTTTGAAGAAAAATCAAAAAAATTTATTATTATATTATTTAAATTTTTTTTTTTGCCAGTTCAGTCTCAAGGATATTCAACAACTTTATTAAAAAAAAAAAAAAAATTTTAAAACTTTTTTCTTTAATCACATGTGGCTTTTTTTTTTCGTATAAAGCGTTTTTTTTTGTTACATTTTTTCTGGGGGGTTTTCGGACCCCACACTGACAGATGAAAAAAAAACACCATACAGCATGTTGATAGGAGTTATAGCGCATATACATGCACATTTAATTAATTTGATTGTTTTTTTTCTGAAAAGTTTTTTAAAGCTCAATCAAATTTATGAAAAATTGCATAAAATTCATAAATTTGGTTGTGGAATGAAGATCAAGGAGGACCAACAGAATGAATCAAAATTAGCTTAATTTATAAATTCTAATCTGAATGCTTGAAAAGTCTCAAAAATCGTTCAAGAAATGCTGAAAATTGTGAAATTTACAAAAATGAAAAAAATTCCCAAAATCAAAAAATTGACTTCGAACCATTTATCAACAATTTTTGCACTTCGTACTAGATCATTAAATGTGCACAAATTTTTTCGCTTCTAGACCTCATATTTACCGAAATACAGAGTGGGTTTATGTAACAAATGGGCTTGGTTTTTTTTGTGTAACACATATATATATATAGATAAAACTATATATATTATATATATATATCCTCCTCAACTCAACTACCCCCAATCTTGAAACAAGCATACATAATCCCTAAACTTAAACCAAAAAAAGACCCCAACTCCCCCTCCTCCTATCGCCCAATTTCTCTGCTTTGTTCATCAGTAAATTGCTAGAGAAATTAATATTAAATAAAATTTCCAAATCTATTCCTCTCCCAGACTTCCAACACGGATTTAAAAGCAACCACTCTACAACCACAGCCCTCATTTCCCTCACACAACACATCATTAACGGCTTCAACCAATCACCTTCCCATAGATCAATACTCACAGCAATAGACATAGACAAAGCATTTGACACCGTCCCCACACACCTCCTATTCAAAAAATCCTCTCCATTCCCCTTTAAAAAAAATGACAAAAAATGGCTTTCCAATTCCTCACCAACCGTTTTGCAAAAGTATTATATAAAAACAATCTCTCCCACTCTATCAAATTACAAAAACGCCCCACAGGAGCCATTCTCTCCCATTTTATTCAACTTTCAACTTGCAGACCTACCCACCCACAATCCATCACTCACCAAACCTAAGCAGTATGCAGACGACATTAGCCTCACCCCAACAACCCAGAGTAAACACGCCACACAGAAACATACTCAAGAATAACCTACATCTTAGAAAAATGGTTATCAACCACACAGAAATGACAGCATCCCCCCTTAGTCCTCTATCACCCTATTAACCACCGACGACATTCAATCCCCCTCCATCCCTTAAATACTCTGAATAATAACCCCCTCCCACTTAAACAAAACCCCAAAAAATTACTAGACTACACTATGTACACCCAACATGAGCGTTTTCCCCCATATGACCAAACACTTCCACACTCAACGAAAACTAAACAACCTCCGAAACCCTTTCCCAACACAATTTCAGCGACAGTAAACACACACACTAACTTACTTATCATAAACTCCTTAGAACTAACTTAAATTACGCTTTCCCAGCATGGTTCCCGCAATTTCAACAATCAAACACAAATAAACTACAAAATCTCCCAAAACGCAGCCCTTAGAAATATCACAGTTGCACTAAAACCACCCCAATCCAACATTTACACGATTACAAAACCTCCATCCTCCCCATTTCCACACATCTGAATGGTAGGGACCCAATTCTACCAAAAGACCCGTAACCCAACCCATCCTTCACCAAATTCTCTCCAATCCCCTCACAAAGACTAAAATCCCCCCCTTCCTCACCTGCACAATTTATTACAAACAACTTATAATTAATTCCCCCGCCCCTCCCAATAGGCCATGGACTTCACATATCCATTCCAACCTAACAAACACTTACCTTCAAAACCGCCCAAATAATACTTTATTAAATACCCCCTCCCAAAACTCTCCCCAATAGAAGAAACGCTGTCTAGAAGAAGCCAAATGGACCTCGCCCGGTGCAGATCGGTCACCACCCGAGACTCATGCAATATAACGATAGATATAAACTAGACAACGTCACCTCCCCACTTGCACCAGATGCCACAATTCAAGATACAATAGAGCACCTCCTTCTGAGTTGCCCAGCCCTCGACGCCCCCCGTGCCGTCTTTTCTATATCCTCTTCCTCGACCTGTGAAACCGCCCGGTGGCGGCGGCCGCTTTCCTGGAAGCAGTTGTGGCCTCCAATAAGTGGGCCAGGGAATATAGGTATAGGTATAGTATATATATATATATATATATATATAGATATATAAATATATTATATATATATTATATATATATATATATATATATTTATATAATATATACATATAATATATATATCAATTTATTTATATCCGCTCTGCACTGTTTAAATACTTTAATAAAATCTCAAATTGTATTTAGGTAATACATTTCTGATTTGATATACAACATTAAAACACTTTTCAAAAATTAATATTATGTTTAAATCTAAATAAAAAGGTTGTAAATATATTAAAAAACCAAGATAAAAAATTTGTGAAACACGTCCATTCTTGTTTCAAAAATATGATTGCAGCTATGTTGAAATTTTTTTTTTGATGAATTACAAAAAATCAGTTGCATCACCGATATTGGCGGATGGTTATTGGCATAGTGGAGTAATATCTTTAAATAATATTTCAAGCTACTTTTTTTTATTTTTTTTTTTTTATACCAGCATGCATTCAGTGATGAATTTTTTAATCCATTAATTGCCAGGAAATATTTTAAAATAGCAAAATAAAACTGGTTATAAAATAAAATGTACCTGTGTATTGTGCATTAACATGTTCAACCAGCGACATGCTATTAATAATCAGACAAAATGTGTGTGTATTAAATGTATTAAAATTTAATATGCCATTCAATCTAAAATATCAACTCAAGAGTAAAATCGGGTTTTTTTTTTTTTTTTTACTTCCAATCCCTGTTAAAACATAAAAGGTATGTGCTTCATATCAGACTATTTAGCATTACAATACAACTGTGTGCATGCCTTCCCAACACTAATAAAGAATTGAAGGAACAAGTCATCGTTAAAAAAATTTTTTTACTTTTCTGATGGCGTTTTTATAATTATAAAATCATAAAAAATTTCGATCTTTCATGTTTTCTGACTGGAATTTTTCAATAAAATTTGCCGAATATAAAAGTTTTCCGAATCCAAAAAGTGATTCTTCCTTATCAAAAAATAATAGAAATACTAAAAATTAATAAATTAAGAAATATTGATACTAAAAAGATATTTCCTGGACTGTATTATTGGGGCCCAAATGTCATACAAGAAAAGAGTAAAATAAATTTGTATTAAAAGACCAACGAATTTAAAAAATAGCTTCCCAATACGCGAAAAAAATATAAAAACTGGTATACATAAAAAACGGTTGATGAAAATATGATTGTTTTCTTGAAGTATGCATAATGTGACATGTTGAATATTATATAAACTGAAGATTCTGTAAATACAATAAATAATTTAACAAGATTTTGATTTTAACACATGCATAAATTTTTCCAAATTTATAGCCCAAAAACTAAAAAATTCAAAATATCTGAATTGTGTAAACCTAAAGATTTATAAAAATTTGCGATGCCAAAAACAAGTTGCAAAAAAACTGTGCCAATTTAGTCAACCACATGCTTACTTGGATTATTAAATTTTAGAAAAATAATTCAATTATAACCTTCAACATAACATTTAATCAATAATTCACAGTAATAAGAATAATAATTTCAAAGAAAAGAGCATTTTTATTTTAACAATTATTTTACATTCTTTAAGATTAATAATGAGAAGTTGAACCAACCTAAATTTAAAAGCAAACCTAACTAACCTCTCTCTCTATATATATATATATATATATATATAATATATAATATATATAATAATATATAATATATATATATATAAATATAATATATAATAATATATATATATATAATTTCAGAAATTAAACTAATTTTTTATATTTTGTATATTTTAAAAAATATTTTCATATATATAAAAAGAACATTAGTTTTGAAAGTTTGAGCTTCACGAATTATATTTTATTTTCTTTTTCTTATTAAATAAAAATTATTTAAAGTTGTGTGTATGTCCATTTGTATCACATGTATTCTTTCAACATTTTTCAACTTTTCCTAATATTTTTCACTAATTTTGAGAAAACTAATTATATTTTTGAATTCAGTGAGTCATGTCATAACTGCAAAATTCATTGAAAAATTCAACAGTCCAAAAACACAAAGAAAAGATTATCTGTAACATTACATATCATGAGAGATATTTCGGCTTGAAGGCTGAATGGAATTTTTTTGCCACAAGTCATGGGAAAATGCATGTGATGGCATTGGTGCAGTAATCAAAAGAGCAGCATATAAAGCAAGCCTTCAGAGAACTATCAGCAAGCACATGAAAATTAGGATAGTTAGAGCATGGCATAATTTGAAAGGTAAATATCTAGATTTGGATCAGTATATATTTTCTAAAAAAAAATTTGGACCTAGGTAAACTGCCTAGTGCTTTTGAAGTTCTCTGAAGGCTTGCTTTATATGCTGCTCTTTTGATTACTGCACCAATCCATTCACATGGGCATTTTTTCCTGGACTGGTGTCAAAAAAAAATCCATTCAGCCTCAGCTGAAATTCTCTTATGATATGTATGTAATGGCACAGAAATTTTGGGACTTCTTTTCTGGACTGGTTAATTTTTCAATAAAATTTGAAGAATGTGGAAACATGACTCACTGAATCCAAAAATATAATTAGTTTTCTCAAAATTAGACCAAAATACTAAAAAATTATGATAAATTATTAAAATAATTAACATGCTCCAGTACATAAACAATTACATACACACACACTTAATAATTTTTATAATAAGGAAAAAGAAAATAGGGATATAAGCTGGAAGGGATCAAACTTTCAAAACTAATGTTCTTTTTATAATATTAAAATATTTTTTTAAAATATACAAAAATATAAAAAAAATTAGCATTTTAATTTCTAAATATATATATATATTAAATATATATATATATAATAATTTAGATAAATTTAATATATACAATATATATATCTAATATTATATTTAGAATAAAACTTATAATAATGGAGACAGTTATTTTTTAAATCTTAAATTTAGTTTTGTTAAAATTCTGATTATTAATCTTACCTCTCTGATAGGAAAATAATGGTTAAAAAATAAACGCTATTTTTTTAAATTATTAAATCGTTGGTCTTTTCATGAATTTAATAGATGTAAGTTCTTACACCAAGAGTATATAAAAAAATTATTTTTCTTAAACTCTAATTTTAGTATCAAGCCATGGTTTCTCTAATTCACAGTTTTTTGTCAACCTGTTTTTCAATCGGTCCAAATCTTTCTTAAATATTTACCAACTTAAAACCATTTCATATCCTTTTGAATTTTTTACTTGTTTATAAAGTTTTGAAAAGGAAACTAATAACTTAATAGATTAGATGAAATTATTGAATCTATTAAAAAGTTCACTCCAATAAAATTATAAAATTCCAACATGTCATAATCATACTTTCAAGGGAAAAACAAATCATACATCAAAAACCCGTGAAACACATAAGCCATATGAACTTCAATGCTAAAAGCGTCTGAATACAAATATACCCTGAGCAGAAAAAAAACATCCAAAAACAACAATCAAACATCCTAAAGTATACGATAAGCTGGAAAAAAATATATGGACAGAAAAATAAAGCGGCAATCATAAAAAGCAACCAGCCAAGAAAACGGAAAGACCAATGAGTATGGAAACCAAACAGCCATCCAGATAAGATACAATCAAAGAGTAGATCGATAGTGGGACGTGTTTTCTCTGCAAAAGCAATTTCCT
>JABUQX010082853.1:57500-62500 GCA_015478945.1 Trachelipus rathkii | reverse complement strand
GGGCACCTATTAATCGCAATCTAGTATGAGTGAAAAAATTGTTATAATGGTTCGACGAAAACAGCCGTTGGAAATTTTTAATTTTGAAAAATTCAAAAATTTTCAGCATTTTTGAACCGACATTTTGAGACTTTTCAAGCATTCACTCATTAATAAATTATAAATAGCATGATATTTGATTTCATTCTTGTTGTCCCATCCTTGATCTCATCCACATCCAAAATTTCATGAAATTTATGCACCCCTCCCCCCCCCAACACCCGGAGTGAATCAAAATAAAAAACCCACGACACAAAAAAAAAAACCCACTCAAATTAATGAAAATGTGCATGAAATGCCTCTATAACTCCTATCAACATGCTGTATGTTTGTTCTGTCAATGTGGGGTCCGAAACCCCCCAAAAAATTTGCACAAAAAAAAAAATCCCTCTTGTAACATAAGAATGTTCCATGTATACCTTAATTTTTTTTTTATATATATCGTAATAAATATATTATATATATATATATATATTATATAATATATATTATATATATTTATATATAAATATATATATTATATATACCGTATATAAAATATATAATATATATATATAATATATATATATTATAATAATATATATATATATTATATATATATATATATATATATAATAATATAATATAATATATATATATATATATATATATATAATAACCTTATTTATCTATATAGCCTATATAATTATATATAATAAATATAATATAATATAATAATATATATATAATATATATATAATATATATATATATATATATAATATATAATATATATATATAATATAGATATATCATATAATTTATATATAAGATTACTAAGCACATTCGTATGTGGAAAAAAAAAAAAGAAAAAAGTGAGGTCACACGCGCCCCCCATATAATTTCTAGCTCACTCTAGTTATGGCTCAGTTATCCTTACATCATAGAAATACCAGAAGTCAGTTGTCTAACCCCTATGTTTAAGTATAGGAGTTGATCGACGGTTATAAACGACATATGTGGCACTCTCTTATGGTTAGTACCCCGCCCCCCTTTCTAATGGCTTCTAGCATTGTATATCGTATGTTACAAATATACCGAATTATAGTACGATTAGTATATAGTCAATTACTGACTGAATTCCAATTCCCATGCGTTATGATGAATCTAATCCACTCTTATCATGTTTATTTTAGATGGAACCCCCCCCCCTTTTCTATGCACCTATGCAACTTTTTATTCTAAGACATTAAGAATATAGAGACATAAGAAGCCACAGGCTACGAGACTGTCCCAGTCACCCCACTAACCAAACATGCTCATGCAAATCCACAAAGCACCCTAGGCTTGTCAAATTTTTAACTACAAATCCACCAATTGGCTTAGTCCAAAACTAATGATATATTAATATACAACTACACATACTATAACACACAACATACACATACAATATAACAATACCGTATATACACATATATACATATTACAACACATATACAGCGCCGCCACACAAAAAAAACCCAAGCCCATTTGTTACATAAAAACAACCCATTGCTGTATCTCGGTAAATATGAGGTCTAGAGCGAAAAAATTTGTGCACCTATTAATCGCATTAGTATGATGACAAAAAAATGTTATAATGGTTCGAAGTCAAATTTTTGAATTGGGAAATTTTTTCATATTTCAAGAATTCACAATTTCTTCTTTCTTTCATCTGTTGTAGGAGATCCAGCATCACTGCATTAAGGAAATTATAAATAGTATGATTTTTGGATTCATGTGTTAGGACCCCTCCTTGTTTCCCATCCCCACCAAATTTCATGAAATTTTGTAGCCCCCCCCCCCCCCCCCACCATAGTTTACTCTAAAAAAAAACTACTAATAAAAAAAAAAACCAATTCCAAATAATTAAAATGTGCATGATAGCGCTATAAATCCTTTCAACATTGCTGTATGGTGTTTTTCTCCTCTTCAGTATGGGCCGAAAACCCCCCAGAAAAAAATGTAACATAAAAAAACCCACTTGGTACAAAAAAGGTAAAAAGTTTTACAAAAATTTTTTTTTTTAATAAAAGTTGTAGCAGATTAACAGGTGCAGTGAACTTAAATTTTTTTTTTTTTTTAAATATATAAATAACCTAGATTTTTTGATTTTCTTCAGAAAATTTTTTTTAAATTTTAATTGTTATTTATTGTCATTTATGAAAAAATAAAAAATAATTGTAAAATTTGACCACCCTACTCTTTAAGTACAGGTTTTAAGTATTGTAGCATATGATAGCAACATTCATTAAAAAGTTATTTAACATTTATGAACCCGGGGCAATTCAGATTTCCATTCCATTCCCCCCACCCCCCTCACCCTTGACTGGGGGGCCAATTGACTCAGTAACCACGGGAATCAACTCAGAGGCATCGGAAACCCATATAAACATACCCGACAACAACAAGCTACAGAACCGAGCGTGGTGTTGGCTAGTATGTTTTGAGGTATGCAGAGTCGATTCCCGCTATTGCTGAGCGGGTCGTTTCAACTTTTGAGGTTTTAGAATGCATCAACACGCGTTTTACGTGGCCGGCTTCTTCTCATATCAAGTAGGCGGGTTAGGGGTTTTAAACCTATCAATGAGGGGTATAAAATGCAAATACATTCAAGGAATTAGGGGAGGGGTTATCAGTCACACCAAATTCCTGATACAACACACCAGCTATATCATCACAAAATGAGAACACAATTTATGGTAAATAAAAATTTTTATTTTTGTTAATTTCATGTTAAATTTTACTTTTTTTTTACTATTTTTAATAATTTTTTTCATTTTATATGCTTAAAAATGATGTAGCTAACAATATGATGACATATTGTCACTCTAGGAGGTGTTTTGGTAGTGGTTTTTTTTTGTTACATTTGGGTTTTTATTGTTTGCAGTGGGTTTTTTTTTTTTTTTTTTTTTCGTTCTAAATAATTAAAAAATTATTTTACAAAAAAAATAATTTTCCTGGGTAATAGCTAGCCTAGCCGCTAAAAAATTATATAAAAAGTCATATGTAAAATAGTTTAATAGTTATAGGCAAAAAACTGAAAAGTTGTTTTTTTTTTATGTAACAGCACTATATACTTCTTAATCTTAATTTAGGGTTAAGAAATTTGTATAGAGTTTTGTTTTTAGTTCCAAATTATATATAATAATGTTGCTAGGAAATGGGCTCCTAGCCCCTTTTTAAATGTTACAAGAATGGGCTTTGCAGTGATGATTAAGGATGAGCTCCCTGGCCCCGTTCAAATTAGTTTTCAATAGATGGGTTCCCTGTCCCGTTCATTAAGGTGATTATGGCTTAAGGGCTACCTGGCCTGTTTGAATTTGGTGGTTCTAGAATGAGATCCCTGGCCCATTTGAAAGTGGTTGTTACTTAAGGGGACGTTGCGCGTTGAAACACTAATGTAATTTTTTTGTTATAAATTATACACCATTCGAAAGAGGAAAGATTTCTGTACAATATTTGTTTTAATAACATATGCAAAAAGGCGTTTAGAATTTCTGTAATTTCTTCCCAAATATCATGAATCAGCATTTTTATCAGCAATTTTTAACATGGAATTTCTGCTGAACTACAAAAGATTTTTTCAAGCGGATTTCACTGAAATACTTGCCATACGCATATATTTTATGAAATAACTTACAAATAGCAGCAATATATAGAGAATTTTTTTTATTTGATTTTTTTTGCTAAATCTCAACTTTTTTTTTCTCCATAAAATTTAAAAGTTATCAGAAATATACCAAAAGTTTTTATATTTGCATGATTCATACATAAAAATGTAGTTCAATGTATACAAAATTGAAAACAAAAAAATAAAAGTATAAAAAGGCGTTGAATTTTTTTGTTATACCCGAAATAGCAGCCTCAATGTGAAAAAAGTTTTTTTTTTAGTTAAAATAGCAAGAAGCTTGACTGTGAGCAATGGCAAAAACCGTTGGGGTATACAACAAATTATATTATGAAAAAAATGGGAATCTCGGCCAATTTTACAAGTTGTAAAAATTAAATATAAATCAGATGAATAGTAAAAAACTGTATATGCCATCAATTATTTGAATTTTTCTTTTTTTCTTTTATTTTTTTTGGCATATAAAAAAGAAAAATCGTAATAACTATTTTATTATATATCCGATTAATACGAAAACTTTCAGAGCATGTATAATTAGAAAAAAGATGCACATATTGTGTTTAGATAAATTTTTTGTTATATCAAAACGCTTTTGCCGCTTGTTTTCATGGGAAAAACTAATAAATTTAAAAAGTTTTCCCGCAAGTAGCAGCAAAACCTTTGGCGTACAGAAAATTTATCTAAATAAAACGATGCTGTTATATCGTCGAGTTATAAAGGCCATAAAAATTTCATTTTTATCAGATAAATAATAAAAATGTTGCATGATTTACAATCATTAAAAAAAAAAATTTCGCCAACTCAAAAATAAAAAAAATGAAAACTTAATTATTATTAATACGATCAGTTTGAAATTTTGCAGAGCGTATATAAATGGGGAAGGTAGACATTTTTGTTTAGAGAAAATTTTGTATGGCCAACAGATTTGTCGCTGCTCATGGGAAACATTTCAAAGTTCTTCAAAGGTTTTCTCTGATCAGCGGCAAAAACTGTTGGGCATACAAATAATTAATCTAAATAGGAATATGGTATATCTTGTAGAGGTAAACAAGCTGTGAAAATTTCATTGCAAATCGAGTAAATAATTAAAAAAGTTACACGCCACCTTGTTCTATTTATTGCAAAAAAATTTTTTTTTTTTTTGCCAACTAAAAATGTTTATGATAATTTTTTTTTATTTACGTCAATCAAGTACGAAACTTTTTCAGATCATATACTTTACATAGGCAAGATTTACATTTTTTGTTTAGATAAATTTTTGTAAACTCAAGGGGTTCGCCGCTGCATATGGGGAAACTTTTGAAAATTTAGAA
>JABUQX010082853.1:0-55000 GCA_015478945.1 Trachelipus rathkii | reverse complement strand
CAATACTTAGTCATTTATTTTGTATTTGGTTGTACCCAAGTATATTTATTTTATAAATTAAAATAGTATCTTTTAAGGAATAATAAATGCAAATATATATTAATACCTTTTTTATGTTTGTGTTTATTCGAAAAATATATTCCATTTCCATTTTCCCAGTAAGTATTAACAAGTTTAGCTACTAGCTTTATGTTTTAACATGAATAATCAATTTACAAGAAGATTCTTTAACTAGCTACAATATAAAGAATAAAAATTATGAAAGAAGAGACCTCATTTAATCAGCTGGAAAGACAAAATAAAAAAATGCTATTATTCAAACATGACATAATAATAATATACTCCTTTAAGATAAAGATAGATATCATTCAATACTCAAATTCAAAAATTCTCAAATTGTGATGCAAAAAACATTAAGCTTTCACTAGTATCTGGCGAGAACCTGTTCCTTTTTGGAGTGTTTATATTCCCATCTACACTAAAAATGCGCTCGCTCTCGACTGATGAGGGAGGGGCTGATATTTATTTGCTTGCAAGCACTGATAATAATGGAAACTGTGGCCCATTTTCATGCCACCACATGAAAAGATTCTCTACTGTAGGCAGCATCTCCATGTTTTCGTAGAGCCTCATCTCTTTCACAGATTGCAAATTTGAATTATCTTTGCTCCTTGATGACTGTCTCTTCAGTTTTTTCGATGGGGTTCCATATCCATATCCTTTTCATCTTCAGTAGGTTTATTTGCTGAAAAGCCACCATCGTCACTATCAGTGCTGTTGCCAGGAGTTGCTAAAGTATGTGTAATACCTGTTTGTGTATTATTATTATTATTATTATTATTATTATTATTATTATTATTATATCTACAGGGTTAGGTTTATCATATCGGGCTAAAATTTGGAGGTGAGCTATATGGTGACGTAATCTCGTCATAGACGAGATTACGTCCCCCGTAAGGGGGGACGCAGCCCCCTAAAAATTGAAATGTTCATAGAAGGCTGAAATTTGGAGAGTGGATTCCGAGTCGGATTTCTAGAAAGACTTGGAACTGGAATCAGAGGAGTTGGCATCGGCACCAGTGCTGGCTCTGATGCTGTGCAGAGTTAATAGATATTTGCATAATAATACAATATTGGTGTCAAAATATATGTTTATAAGGATATAGATTTTGACTATGAAGGTTTGAGGCTGCCCCCCCCCTCTGCGATGCGGGTTCCGACAGCTGGCCCCGGGCCGGCGCGTGCGCACACCCCCGCGCCCGCAGGCGTGATCCGGCGTGAAACCGGCGCGTGGGCGCCCCTGCGCGCCCGCAGGCGCGAGAACATAAACGTGTTCTGTTTTCTTTTTAATAAAATTTATAATTTTTTAGCTTTTACGAGTGAGATTTTGTTTTCAACTTAATTTTTTTTTTTATAAATTTATTTTCAAAAATTTATTATTTTTTATTTATCTTTGTTTTTATTAAAATTTTTGCTTTTCATGTTTATAAAGTAAAAATTTACATTTTTACATACCCTAAAGCAGTAAATCAGTAAATCAAACCACCATCCAACCACCCTTCTGTCCATCCGTGATCTATTGATCTATTGATTCAAGTAATTTTTTATTAAAATTGTTATGTTTTACATACCCTAAAGCAGTAAATCAGCAAATCAGTAAATCGAACTGTCCTCCTCTCCACCCTCCTACCCATTCGTCATATTTTTTATTTATCTTTGTTTTTACTAAAATTTTTTGCTTTTCACATTAATAAAGCTAACATAACATCATCAGGTCTAAGAATATATATAATGTACTATAACAACAAACCTAACACACCTTAAATAGGGATAAACGTTAAAATTAACAAAGTCCCACACTTAACAATAGTAAAGTAACTGATCTATTGATCTATTGATTCGTCATATTTTTTTACTAAAATTGCCATGTTTTACACACCCTAAAGCAGTAAATCAGTAAATCTGTAAATCAAACTACCATCCAACCACCCTCCTGTCCATCTGTGATCTATTGATCTATTGATTCAAGTCATTTTTAGTGAAATTGTCATGTTTTACATACCCTAAATCAGTGAATCAGTAAATCAAACCGGCCATACCACACTGCCCACCTTATCCATGATCTATTGATCTATTGATTCAAGTCATATTTTTTAGTAAAGTTGTCATGTTTTTATATACCCTAAATCAGTAAATCAAACCATCCACCCTGCCCTCCATACCATCCCACCCTTCCATGATCTATCGATCTATTGATCTAAGTCACATTTCGAGTATCATTTTGGATAAACATAACATAAAAACAAGTTCTTTATACACTGATCAAATATATCTGAACGTAACAAAGTTTCACATTAATAAAGCTAACATAACATCATCCGGTCTAAGAATATAATGTACAACAACAAACCTAACACACCTTTAGCATGAATAAACGTTAAAATTAACAAAGTTCCACACTTAACAATAGTAAAGTAACTAACATAGCATACAAAAATGTAAATGTGACATTTGTCAAGCATAAACATCTCTAACATAACAATGTTAATTTTAGATTAGCATGGTAATATTTAACAAATTATTATAACCTTGTCTAATTATCATACTGATCAATGAATATATGCTAACGTAACAAAGTTTTCACATTAATAAAGCTTACACAGCATCATCTGAACTATGAATATAATGCACAACAAACCGGACACACCTTAAACATGAATAAACTGTTAACGTTAACAAAGTTCCACACTTAACAACAGTAAAGTAACTAACATAGCATACAAAGACATAACCTATTCACACTTCATCATGCATTTCTCTAACATAACAATGTTAATTTTATATTAACATGGTAATATTTAACAAAAATTTATCACAACATGGGCTAATTATCATACTGATCAACGAATATACTCTAATGCAATAAAGTTTCCACATCAATAAAGCTAACATAGCATGACATGAACTAAGAAAATAATGTACAACGACAAACCTGACACAACTTACACACGAATAAACTTAACATTAACAAAGTTCCACACTTAACACCAGTAAAGTAACTAACATAGCTTGCAATATGTAACCTATTCATACTTTTTTCAAGCATATCTCTAACATATTAACGTTAATCTTACATTGACGCAGTAATAATTAACAAAAATGTATCATATTCTTGTCTGATTATCATACAGACCTGCAAATATATGCTAACATAAAGTTTTTTACATTAGCATAGTAATTTTTAACAAAAATTTATCATAACCTTACCTAAATATCATAATCCCCAACAAATAATTGCAAACATAAAGTTTTATCCAAACATAACATAAAAATAACAAAGTTTTATCCAAACATAACAAAAATAAGTTCTTTGAATAAAATATCATAGTAAAGTGTAATAGTTTACCGATTTTAAAGCAGTAAATCAGTAAATCAAACCACCTTGCCCCTCCCCACCCCTCCCTACCCACCCGTCCATGACCTTTTGATCTATTGATCTATTGATTCAGATAACATATCCAGTATCATTTCAGATAAACATAGCACAAAAATAAGTTCTTTATATACTAACCAACGAATATATGCTAACATAACATTGTTTTCACATTAATAAAGCTAACATAGCATTACCAGAACTAGGAATATAATGTACAATGACAAAACCTAACACTTCTTACGTACGAATAAACTACTAACATTAACAAAGGTCCATACTTAACAACAGTAAAGTACCTAGCACAGCGTACAAAACGTAACCTATTCACACTTTTTTCAAGCATATCTCTAACATATCAATGTTAATTTTACATTAACATGGTAATATTTAACAAAAATTTAGCATAACCCTGTCTCATTATCATACTGACAACGAAAATAATGCTAACGTAAGTTTTTTTTACATTAAGTATAGTCAAATTTAACAAAAATTCTTCATAACCTTACCTAAATATCATAATCCCCAACAAATAATTGCAAACATAGCAAAGTTTTATCCAAACATAACATAAAAAATAACAAAGTTTTAACCGAACATAACATAAAAACAAGTTTTTTGAATAAATGTCACAGTAAAGTGTAATAGTTACTAAATGATTTTAAAACTAAATCATTAATCAGTTAAATCAAAACCCATCCATCCTGCTACTCCCCTCCCACCCCCCGTTTCCATGATCTATGATTCAAATCATATTTCGATAGTATCATTTTTGGATAAAAATAACATAAAAAAATAAGTTCTTATACACTGACCAATGAATATTGCCTAACGCTTACAAAGTTTGGAGATCATTAAAGCTACATATAACCTGAACTTAAGAATATAATGTACAACGACAAACCTAACATACCTTACGCTCTAATAAACACTCAACATTAACAATTAACAAAGTTCCATACTTAACAGCAGTAAAGTAACTAACATTACATACAGAATGTAACCTGTTCACACTTTTTCAAAACGTATCTGTAACATATCATTGGGTTATTTTACCTTAACATAGTAATTATTTAACAAAAAGTTTATCATAACCTTACCTAATTATCATACAGACCATCGTATATATGCTAAGGCGTAACAAAAGTTTCCACATCAATAAAGCTAACATATCCATAACCTGAACTGAGAATACAATGTACAACGATAAATCTAAACATACCTCACATATGAATAATCTGCTAACATTCACAAATTCCCTACATTATCAACAGAGTAAAAGTAGCTAACAGACATACAAACTTTAATGTATCCCCACTTTCCAACATATTCAGCAACAGCTAAAGCAGTATTATCTAACAAAATCCCTTAACAAAGTGACTAAGCTATTAAAGATACCAGCATCATGAACTATGAACTTACACTACATTCATCAAAGTGTCACTCATATATCAAATATAACATCATTTTTGAACTATGAATAAACGTAGACACTAGCAAAATTCTTGAGCAAACCTACATAACATTACTCAGCAAAAAACTTAAACCTATGCTCATGTTTCTAACACATCATCATCAGTTAACACAGTAATATCTTACGAAACTTATCATTTCTCTAAAAAAACAGTGTTTTAATTTCACATTGTCATAGTAATATTTACAAAACCTAACAGAAATTAAGCATAGCCTTAACATATCTAACACGTTACAAGGGCGAAAAACCTCACAATAGATACTAACATCAGGATCTACGAATAAGACATTAATATTTGGATCTATGAATAAGTTCTCAACCTATCCTTCATCATACAGCAAAACTCAACCTATACTGGCTTTTCAATCATATTATCAGCAGATAAAGCAGCATTATCTAACAAAATTCCTTAACAAAGTGACCAAACTATCAAAGATACCAGCATCTTGAACTATGAATTGATACTACATTCATCAAAGTGTCTTGCATATCAAATATAACATCATTTTGAACTATGAATAAGCGTGGACATCAGCAAAATTCTCTGTCAAACATCATAAAATAACCTATCGATCATACAGATCAGCGAATAAACGCTAACATAATATTTCCTGAACTAAAAACATTTAGCTAGTACCACAACATACCTGGCATACATTAAGGGTGAATAAACTGTAGACATTAAAAAAGTATAACAATCTCAAGCTTTACTATAGACAAACTGATAGGTTTGGCAACAACGCATCATACAGAGGCGATTTGGCAGCACTGTAAGCACTACGTGGAGATCACCCCCAGAGAGATGCATGAAGACCCATCTAGGGGTACCCCGAAGGGGGTGTAAGCAGTAAGGGCACAGCCTGAAGGGCAGAGCCCTTATGTAACCGCTTACACCCCCTTCGGGGTACCCCTAGATGGGTCTTCATGTATCTCTCTGGGGATGATCTCCATGTAGTGCTTACAGTGCTGCCAAATTGCCTCTGTATGCGTTGGTGCCAAACCTATCAGTTTGTCTATAGTAAAGCTTGAGATTGTTATACTTTGTTAATGTCTACAGTTTATTCACCCTTAATGTATGCCAGGTATGTTGTGGTACTATATGTTTTTAGTTCAGGAGATATTATGTTAGCGTTTATTCGCTGATCTGTATGATCGATAGGTTATTTTATGATGTTTGACAGAGAGAATTTTGCTGATGTCCACCGCTTATTCATAGTTCAATGATGTTATACTCGAGACGAGAGACCACTTGATGAATGTAGTTCAATTCATAGTTCAGAATGCTGGTATCTTTGATTTGGTCACTTTGTTAAAGGAATTTTGTTAGATAATGCTGCTTATCTGCTGATGATATTGATTGAAAAGCCAGTTAAGTTGAGTTTTGGCTGTATTGATGAGGGATAGGTTGAGAACTTATTCATAGGTCCAAATGTTAATGTCTTATTCGTAGATCCTGATGTTAGTATCTATCGTAGGTTTTCGCCCCTTGTAAGTGTTAGATATGTTAGGCTATGCTTAATTTCTGTTAGGTTTTTGTTAAATAATACTATGACAATGTGAAATTAAAACTGGTTTGTTAGAGAAATGATAAGCTTCATAAGATATTACTGTGTTAACTGATGATGATGTGTTAGAAACGTGAGCATGGGTTAAATTTTTTGCTGAGTAATGTTAGGTTTGCTCAAGAATTTTGCTAGTGTCTACATTTATTCATAGTTCAAAATGATGTTATATTCAATATGAGTGACACTTTGATGAATGTAGTGTAAGTTCATAGTTCATGATGCTGGTATCTTTGATAGCTTGGTCACTTTGTTAAGGGATTTTGTTAGATAATACTGCTTTAGCTGTTGCTGATATGTTGGAAAAGTTACATTGAGTTTTGTATGTCCTGTTAGCTATTTTACCTTTGATAAGTAGGGAATTTTGTGAATGTTAGCAGATTATTCATACGTGAGGTTTGTTAGATTTATCGTTGTACATTGTATTCTCAGTTCAGGTTATGATATGTTAGCTTTATTGATGTGGAAACTTTGTTACCTTTGCATATATTCGATGGTCTGCATGATAATTAGGTAATGTTATGATAAATGTTTGTTAAATATTACTATGTTAAGGTAAAAATACCAATGATATGTTACAGATACGTTTGAAAAGTGTGAACAGGTTACGTTCTGTATGCAATGTTAGTTACTTTACTGCTGTTAAGTATGGAACTTTGTTAATGTTGACTGTTAATTCGAGCGTAAGGTATGTTAGGTTTGTCGTTGTACATTATATTCCTAGTTCAGGTTATGATATGTTAGCTTTATTGATGCTAAAACTTTGTAATGTTAGCATATATTCATTGGTCAGTGTATAAAGAACTTATTTTTATGTTATGTTTATCCAAAATGACACTCAAAATATGATTTGAATCAATAGATCATGGAAAGGGGGGTGGGGAGGGGAGTAGCGGGATGGATGGTTTGATTTACTGATTTATTGATTTAGTTTTAAAATCAGTAAACTATTACACTTTACTATGATATTTTATTCAAAGAACTTGTTTTTATGTTATGTTCGGCTAAAACTTTGTTATTTTTTGTTATGTTTGGATAAAACTTTGCTATATTTGCAATTATTCGCTGGGGATTATGATATTTAGGTAAGGTTATGAAGAATTTTTGTTAAATTTGACTATATTTAATGTAAAAAAACTTACGTTAGCATTATTTTCATTGTCAGTATGATAATTAGACAAGGGTTATGCTAAATTTTTGTTACATATTACCATGTTAATGTTATATTAACATTGATATGTTAGAGATATGCTTGAAAAAGTGTGAATAGGTTACGTTTTGTATGCTGTGCTAGGTACTTTACTGTTGTTAAGTATGGACCTTTGTTAATGTTAGTAGTTTATTCGTGCATAAGGAGTGTTAGGTTTTGTCATTGTACATTATATTCCTAGTTCTGGTAATGCTATGTTAGCTTTATTAATGTGAAAACAATGTTATGTTAGCATATATTCTTGGTTAGTATATAAAGCACTTATTTTTGTGCTATGTTTATCCGAAATGATACTTGATATGTGATCTGAATCAATAGATCAAAAGGTCATGGACGGGTGGGTAGGGAGGGGTGGGGAGGGGACAGGTGGTTTGATTTACTGATTTACTGCTTTAAAATCGGTAAACTATTACACTTTACTATGATATTTTATTCAAAGAACTTATTTTTGTTATGTTTAAATAAAACTTTGTTATTTTTGTTATGTTTGGATAAAACTTTGTTTGCAATTATTTGTTGGGGATTATGATATTTAGGTAAGGTTATGATAAATTTTTTTAAAATATTACTATGCTAATGCAACAAAGTTTTCACATTAATAAAGCTTATAAAGCATCATCTGAACTATGAATATAATGCACAATGACAAACCTGACACACCTTAAACATGAATAAACTGTTAACGCTAACAAAGTTTCACACTTAACAACAGTAAAGTAACTAACAGCAAACAAAGATGTAACCTATTCACACTTTGTCATGCATATCTCTAACATAATGTTAATTTTATATTAACTTGGTAATATTTAACAAAAATTTATTCATAATTAATTCTAGATCATGACTGACAACGATATACTCTAATGTAATAAAGTTTCTACATCAGTAAAGCTAACATAGCATGACATGAACTAAGAAAATAATGTACAACGACAAACCTGACACAACTTACACACGAATAAACTTAACATTAACAAAGTTCCACACTTAACACCAGTAAAGTAACTAACCAGACTCACAAAACGTACCCTATTCATACTTTTTTCAAGCATATCTCTAACATATTAACGGTTAATTCTCCCCCCCCTACATGTGATGCAGTAATAATTAACAAAAATGTATCATATCCTTGTCTGATTATCATACAGACCTGTGAATATATGCTAACGTAACTGAGTTTATTGATCAGTATGATAATTAGACAAGGTTATGATAATTTTTTTAAATTTTACCATGTTAATCTAAAATTAACATTGTTATGTTTAGAGATTATGCTTTGACAAGATGGGCATAGGTTACGTTTTTGTATGCTATGTAGTTACTTTACTTATTGTCAAGTGTTGGAAGTTTGTTAATTTTAACGTTTATTCGTGTTTAAGGTCGTGTTAGGTTTTTGTTGTTGTACATTATATTCTTAGACCGGAGATGTTATTTAGCTTTATTAATGTGAAAACTTTGTGTTATGTTAGCATATAATTCGTTGATCAGTGTATACAAACCCACAACCAAACAATAACACTTCAACCTCCCAATTGTTATGTTTACCATACATACCACCTATACACACGCAGAAAACACAACCAGTACACGCCCAGATATAACACCATCTCCATACCAATTCTACACAACACATAATACGAACAACTAAATCAACCTTACCAACGCTTACATACTCACACAAGGCAATCAAACACAATATACTACTCCGACACATATATAGAAAATGCACCAACAAACATTATCGAATCAAACCATAGCATCCATCAAGCATCGATAAGAGAAATCCACTGCAACCAGAAAGGACATACCCGAGACCAGCAAATATACCAGCTAATCCTCCACGAGAAGCCCCAACCTCAGCGAACCAAACCTGCGCACCATGAGATATTCAGACCACACCATCTCACATCCAACCACTCATCCACCTGAAACTATCCCACAGGGCTACATCGAGAGACCATCAAAAACAATCGCAGCGCAACCCCCATTCTCACTACACACAAAAAACAACATACTCGACATCAATAGAACCACTCAACATACAGCCAAAAATACAATAAAGACAAATACTAAAACATACACGACATCCACCAACACTAGCATCTAGCGCGCAACCTACAACCCGATAGCGGCCCGAGACCCAACCAGACCAAAACCCACACAACAAACCCACAGCGACTCGTCTACACCGGCCACACAATCACTCGGCCGAGCTCATCATATAGACACTAATTAACTCGACCCACACTCTAACTCAATTTAGGACAACAGCAGACTAGCCCACGGACAACACTACATGAACGAAAAGCTCTTCACACGACCCACGCTATACAATACACCACATTACAATACCTCTAACCCAAAAACACACAAAAACAAATAATCAAGAACCATTCATCATCTACCAGCGATTTAACTAGGTAAAAAAAAATGATAGACGAAGCTTACGTCTACACACTCCGTTTACGCTCTAAACCGATCTTCACAAAAATCACTGTAGAGAATACAATGAATCACACACACCTACAACTAGCTAATCTTTCTCACCCCCACTTTATTATGATTGAGATATTCAATTATTTTATGAAAACTCTCACTCTCTAACACACCAACCAACCCTAATAAAAACAACAACAATAACAACTCAACAAAAAACAAAACAAAAACCCAATTACTCATACCACCCCCTATAACCCTCACCCAACACTCAACCACTCACCACCCACACATAACCCTACAAATACACACACCCATACCAAAACACACCCACACACACATCAACCACCATCACCAAAAACAACCACTAAAACAATAACCACACACAACACACAACAAAACAAAACATCAAACACAAAACCAAATGACCAAACACAAAACACAGCTAATAAACGCACCACACACCATATTATATATATATATATATTTACTCGTAAAAATAATGCACCACTAGGGTAAGTGTCACTCGCAGGAGCGGGAAGGCGTCACCGCGATATATTAAGGAAAACATAAACCACGTAACTAGACCTGGAAGAGCTAAGGGTAGGTTATGTCGGGGGTATAATTGAGCGAGGGATCATTCACGTACGAAGCGACTCCGATAAACATGGAGAGGAAAGTGCGTCAACTGTCAAGAGATCACTGCGTGCAGATAACAACACTCCACGCTGCAGGACACGGGTACCGGGCACTTGGTCGATGGTTCGCTGTAGCTCACTCAACGATTGCACGGGTGGTCCAATGGTACCAGGAAACCCTGACACATGATTGCCGGCGAGGACAAGGTAGGCCCAGGGCCACGACAGTAGTTATGCCCGCTCCGCGTTGGTGCCACCCTTTTCGATAGGAGGGCTTAGAGCTATAGGTTTGAAACTTGCAATATAGTGTATTGAGGTGTTAAGCTCGATACTGACGAGTTTTCAAGTCGCTAGGATGTATATAGGGGGTGGTTCCCTCTTAGAGCATAGCCGCTACGTCCTTTTTTTTTTACGCTTCTGAATGAAGGAAATCAGTTAGGCCTAAGGGCAAGATTGGACCAATCGAACACCTGACAGTCTGTCTGTATTATTATTATTATTATTCTTATTATTATTATTATTATTATTATTATTATTATTATTATTATTATTATTATTATTATTATTATTATTATTACGTCAAAAATTCGAACCCTTTCAGGGTTCGAATTTGAGTCGAAAACGACTCCCGCAGGGAGTCTTTTTTACATACACCGACTCCTTCTGCTCTGCCCTGCTCCGGCTCCGTCTCCGGCTTAGCTCAACCTTAGGTTCTTCTTCAGCGACTCCCTTCAGTTTCATTCCTCCTTCATCCTCCTTCAGCAGGACTTCTAGCATCTCACCGCTCCACACCGCACTGCACTACTCCGGCTCGCCTCCACCCGCCTGTTCTGCCCTCATGCATTTGCCTTTAGTGTCTGCTTCAGCGTGTCTGATTCCGACTACGGCTCCGGTTCCGCACCATTCCGACTCCGCGCCGGTTCCGGTTCCGTCTCCGAAAAGCAAGCCTGCCTCCAACTCTGACTCATCCTCTGGAGTTTTTTATTATTATTATTATTATTATTATTATTATTATTATTATTATTATTATTATTATTATTATTATTATTATTATTATTATTATTATTATTTTCCCTATTATAACGATGGAATAAAAAAAAAAAAATTTTGTTTAAAAATTTATTAAGAAAAAAAAAAAAAAAAAATTCTTTTGAGTGTAATTAATCACCGCCGAGTTTGGTGACCGTAGGTCACCCCTAAGTGGGTACTGCCCCCTTAGCGCCAAGGTCAAATTCGGCCTGAAAACCATGTTAGGCTTAATGTATCAGGCTAAAATTTGGATGTGAGCTATATGATGACATAATCTGTTGGAGATGAGATTACATCCCTCTGTGCGCAGCCCCCCTAAAAATTATAATGATCGTAGAAGACTGAAACTTGGAGAAAGGATTCGGATTCGGAGTCGGAGACGGAGTTGAAATCGGATTCGGGTTCAGAGTCCAGGGCCCCCCTGGAGGGGGGGAGGGGGACCCCTCTTGAAAAAAGAAGAAGAATGCATGGATTGCAAAACAGAAGAAGAAGAAAGAAGAAGGAGGAAGGAAGAAGAATGAGGAAGGAATCAGAGTCCGAGGAGTCAGAGACAGAGGAGTAGGCACTGGCAGCAGTGCTGGAGCCGGTGCGGTGCCGAGTTAGTAAACATTCGTTTAGTAATACAATATCATTGCTGTTCACATAACTGATTCTGCTCTAACATGTACATGTCGTCAATTGCATTGCATCTTGCAAAGATAAACCGTTTTTCTAAATGTTGAAGACTGACATTTATATTTTCAAAACTCATTTTCTTTTTATAAACGTCAATTAATATAATTTTTTCTAAGTTGAAACATTGTGCATATATTGTGATTTTTTTTTTATTTTATTTTTTTTTATATAAGTTTCATTTTACATTTATACTTTGTTTTTATTTTTTTTTTTTTATTTATTTTTTTTTTTTTTATTATTTTTTTTAATTTATTTTCTAACTTTATTTTTTTATTTTACATTTTTACTTTGTGTTTAATTTTTTTTTTATTTTATTTTTTTTTTTTTATTTTTATTTATTTATTTTTTTTTTTTTTTTATTTCTTTTAAACTATTTTTTTTTATTATAAAAAATTTTATTTTTAATTTTTAAAAATTATTATGTTTTCCATACCCTAAAAGCAGTAAATCAAACAGCCCTCATCTCACCTTCTGTGATCTATTGATCTATTGATTCAGGTCATTTTTTACTAAAATTGTCATGTTTTATATACCCTAAATCAGTAAATCAGTAAATCAAACAGCCATCATCTCCCCTTTTGTGATCTATTGATCTATTGATTCAGGTCATATTTTTTACTAAAATTATCATGTTTTACATACCCTAAATCAGTAAATCAAAATGCCCTCTCCACCCCTTTCGTGATCTATTGATCTATTGATCTATTGATTCATGTCAATATTTTTTACTAAAATGTTATGTTTCCTACACTAAAGCAGTAAATCAGCTAATCAACCACCTCCAACCACGCCTCATGTCCATAATCCGTGATCTATTGGATGCATTATTTTAAAAAATGTAAAAGTTTTTGACTCTAAAGCAGTAAATCAGTAAATCAAACCAACCCACCCCTTCCTGCCGTGAGCTATTGATCTATTGATCTAAGTCATATTTTGTATAAACATAACATAAAACTAAGTTCTTTGGAAAAAAATATTTTAAATTGGAAAAGTTTATTGACTCTAAAGCAAATCAGTAAATCAAAACAATCTCACCAACCCACCCCACCCATCATCTATTTGAGTCTATTGCTTCAGACTATAATTTTTTGTATAAACATCATAAACTAGTTGCTTTATATAAAATATTTTTAAAAATGTAAAAGTTTAATTGAACCTCTAAAAGCCCTACGGGGTATCTAAAACATCCCCCCTCCTTCAGCCCGTGATATATTGATCTATTGATTTCAAGTCATATTTTTGTATAAACATAACATAAAAATAAGTTCTTTGAGTAACATATGACAGTTTTAAAATTATTTAAGCATTTATAAAAGACATAAATGTCTTCCTTATTCATTAGTGTTCGGGTGTCAACCTAGAATAGACGTTGGTAAATTTTTGTTCCGCGCTCCTGCCACGTGTCTTGTGTCTGGTCCTACAGGATGTGGGAAAAAATTTCTGTTATTAAATATTTTAAAAGGTTGACATATTCGAAACAAAAGCCTGTTAAAATCATAAAGTGTTACAAAGTTTACCAAGAAAAGTTTAATTGATTACAAAGCAGGGTTTCACACTTCTGGAAAGTCCAGGGAAGTGTCAGGGAAAGTTCTAAGAAAAAAAAATTGGTCAGGGAAAGTCCGGGAAACGTTTTATAAGATATGCTGAAAGTCCGGGAAATTCCAAAAAAGTCAGGGAAATTTAAAATTTCAAAACATATGAAAAATAAGCCAGCCATGAGTTGCCATTTTTTTTAATATGATTTTTTTCCCTTACTGTATAATTGTGGGATGTGAGAATGTATTTGATAAGTGAATGAAAGGATGGGCGAGGAATGACATCCATAAATCTATTCCTATCCTGTTTCTTTCTATTTTTTAGTTCACTTTACCTTACTATTCTTCCTATCTCTGTTCGTAAGAGGTTGTTCAGAGTTCATCCTTTCGATGAAGGTGATTTGATATATGGATGTGTTTAGACTGTATGACATGAACTTAATCTGTTTATATCTTTTTAGGTATATATAGTTGTTGAGGTATTTTTTTGAGGTTTGACGAAGTGATTTTGGATTTTTTTTTGTGCAGTTGAAGGTATTTATTATTTATTTATAAAAATGAACTTCAACAAAAAAACTAACTTTAATGACCAGTGGTTGGATATCAAACTGAAACCCACAGTTTTATCAGGTGGTTGGGTAAAGACTTGATAGTCCCAAGGCATACTGTAAAGTATGTAAAAAGAACTTTGATCTTTCTAACATGGGACACCAAGCCAAAGTTTCACATTCAAGAGGGGAAACTCATTTGAATTTAATCAAAACTCAGCAGGACCAACCATCATAAAAAAACTTTTTTGTTACGTGTTCTAATAATACAAATATTAGTGAAAGTGTGTGCACTGAAAATTATGCCATTTAATCAACTTCTAATCATTCTCAACTGATTGTAAATGACCCTGAGAGTTCTATTAATAACCAACCCAAAGCCAGTTTATCAATCAGTTTCAATTTTTCCATTAAAAAGATGATGTTACAAGATCAGAAATACTATGGGCATTAAAGGTGGTAGATGATAAAATGTCTTTAAACTCGTGTGCAGATATAGAGGAAACATTTAAATTAATGTTTCCAGATAGTGCGGTAGCTTCAGATTTTAAAATGGGGCTGATGAATGTTAAAATATGTGATTAACCATATGAACTGCTCCCTATTTTTTCTTAGAAGCAAAAGCACAATATCACTCTACTTTGCAGTGAAAGCTCATTCTACCCTTAAATTAAATTCAAACAATATTTTTGGATGGTGATGTCTTTTCTAAAAAACTTGATTAGTTTTTTTCTTTCTATAGTAACCTGGGAATCAATGTTATGCGGAATTGTGGCAATTATTAAATTAGAAATATGTTTTCGCATGGAAATGGACAGTGGAAGGAGGTTTTTTTATAAATTAAGCATTTTATTTGGAGAATCCCTGAAAAGAACATAGTCCTGATTTCTTCAAAGAACAGTGCAAATCTATAAGATCGTCATGAAAGTATTCCATAAGTTGCCTATCACTCAAAAATGTTGACAAATGTAAAAACTGCCCATAGGATATGAAGAATATCTCAGAGTCAAAACAGAACCAAAAAAGAAGAGAATAAAAAGGTTGAAAGAAAGAAAATTACCATACAGATCAACAAACTTGAAGAGCAGAGAAAGTATATTAAAACTGAAAGCTTTGAAAGAAGAAAAAAAAACTATAAAATCAAAAATTCAGCTGCTTGCTTGAGAAGAAAGTTAACCTAAATCTCCCCATTTAGAACTTTTGTGATCACAGTGACCGCTATTCACCTCCTAGGCTATTAATGTAAACTTTTAATTTATTTTCTTTTGTATAAATAAAACTGTTTACGTTTTGGAAAAAAATAAAAAAAAGGAGTGCTATGGGGAAAGTATTAGGCTGATTACTAAAAAAATTTATATTTTTAAATTCATCCATGATGATGAACAGTTTCTAAGTAAATTTTCCCAATAATTTAATATAATGAATTGTGAATAGTCCGTGAAATATATGATTAATAGATATTTTTTATACGCCAAAAAGTAACGACACGCTGGTCAAGCGGAAAATTTGCGGGATTTGGTCAGGAATTTCCCAAATTCAAAATTCAGTGTGAACCTTACAAAGATGTAATCAATTTCACGAAGGTTCATATGATATAAAAGCTCTCAATGTTTACCAGGTCATAAATTATAATCTTGAATGATTTCACATAAATTGAATGAGGATATAGCCGAAACTTTACAGTTTACTCTCATCAGTTTACCGACGTCACTGTATTTTTTTATAACTCAAAATATCTTTCATCAGAAAGGTAAGTTGCCGTACATAAAAAAAACCCACTCATTTTGTTACACAACAACAAACCCACCTCATTTTGTTACACAAGAACAACCCATTGCTGTATCTCGGTAATTATGAGGTCTAGAGCGAAAAAATTTGTGCACCTATTAACCGCATCTAGTATGAGTGATAAAAATTGTTATAATGGTTCGAGGTCGGATTTTTTGAATTTGGGAAATTTTATCAGTTATGAAAATGTCACACAATTTTCTCAGCTGTTTTTTGACCGACTATTTGAGACTTTTCCAGCATTCACTGCATTAAGAAAATTTATAAATTAGTATGAATTTGATTAAATTCCTGTGGCCCCCCTCCTTCATCTCATCCACAACTCAATTTTCATGAAAATTTTATGCAGATCGCCCCCCCAGACCATTGAGCTGAGCTCTAAAAAAAAACGCCACTTGTAACGAAAAAAAACCAATTCCAAATTAATTGAAAATCGTGCATCGTATTATGCGCATAACTTCCTATCAACATGCTGTATGGTTGTTTTTTTTCCTTCTGTCAGTGTGGGGTTTGAAAACCCACTGAAAAAAAAAATGTAACATAAAAAAAACCCCACTTGTAACAAAAAAAATAACCATGTATATTTTTAACATTATTGTTTATATATTATATATATATATAATAGTATATATAATTAATATATTATATATATTATAATATATATATATATATATATATATATATATTATATATAATATTAATATATATTAATATATACCGGTAAATAGTATATAATAATAATCAATCACATGTAGTGCTAGAAGTGACGTCACACACGCTCCCGCATGTTAACATTTTTTCTAGCACTTCTAGCAATGCATTTATTACATCATAGAATATACCCGAGTGAGGTGTCTAACCCTATGTTTTAAGGTATAGGGAGTTGATTGCCATGGTTTATAACGGCATTATGGCACACCGAACCATGGTTTAGTACCCCCCTACTTTCTAATGCCTCTAGCATGGTAAATCGTATGTCAAAGAATATACCCATAGTGAGGTATCAATTAGTTGTATCGATATGTTGAATCGATTTCCGTGGTTTATGATGCAATCTAATCACTCTTACCATGGTTTAGTATCAGATAGTATCCCTACCCCCCTTTTCTAATGCACCTATGCAACTTTTTTTATTTCTGGAGCTACAGAGCCGAGCTAGGTGTTGGCTAGTATGTTTTGAGGTATGTAGAGTCGATTCCCGCTATTGCCGAGTGGGTAGTTTCAACCTTTGAGGTTTTAGAACTCATCAACACGCGTTTTACGTGGCCGGCTTACCCTTCGTCATATTCAAGGAGGGGGTGTAGGGGGTTTAAACCTATTTATTGAAGGGATATAAGAGGCAAATCTATTCAAGGAGTTTAGGGAGGAGGGGGTTATTCAGCACAGCAAATTTTCTGATTCGACACACCGCAGTTACATATCACAAAATCAGAGCACAATTTATGGTAAATAAAAATTTTTATTTTTACTGTCAACCAGGGTAATTTCAGAATTTTTAGTTTTTATTGTTTATCAAAAAGCTAAAAGTTTTACAAAAATTTTTTTTAATAAAAGTTGTAGCAGACTAACAGGTGCAGTGAACTGCAAAAAAAAAATTTTTTTTTAAATATATAAATAACCTAGATTTTTTGATTTTTCTAAATTTTTTTAAGTTTTTTTAAATTTTTAATTTTGATTTATAAGGTCTGTGTACAAAAAATAAAAAAATAATTGTAAAATTTGATCACCTACTCTTTGATAGTACAGTTTTTAAGCTATGTATACATATAAAATGCATATTGATAGCCAATTTCGTTAACATAAGTTATTTAACATTTATGACCCGGGGCAAGTTTTCAGATTCCATTCCCCCCGCCCCACCTCACCTTGACTGGGTGGCCAATTGATCTCAGCTAAACCACGGGAATCGACTCGGAGGCATCCGGAAACCCATTATAATACATACCGACATACAACAAAACTAACAAAGTAGCTAAAAATTGCTAAGGGTCCCAAATTTAACCAAAAAAAATTTTTTCACCTAGATCTGGCATTACAGCTAATTCTAATCATTCTTTTACTTACTACTAACACGTTAGGGAAGCTCTTTTCAGCTAGTGTCAACCAAAAAATGGGTAAAATTTTATATATTTTTTTTTTTAGGTTTTTCTGAAATTGCCCCCACCCAAAAATTTTTTTTTTCCTTTTTTTTAGAAAATTTTTTAAAAAATAGTTGAGTTATTTTTTATTTTTTAATTTCCTGTCTGTCTATATCTGTTTGCAAATGCCCCATATTTTATTTTATCATATCTATAACTAATTTCTGTAAGTTATAGTTTTTAAGTTACAGTTACTTAAAAACAAAAAAAAAAAGGCCGATTTTTTTCTGAAATTGCCCCGGTTGATGGTAATCTTAATTTCATATTAAATTTTACTTTTTTTTTTACTAATTTTAATATTTTTCATAAATATGCTTAAAAAAGATTTAACATAACATATGATGACATATTGTCAGTCTAAGAAGTGTGTTTAGAAGTGGGGTTTTTTTTCGTTACATCGTTTTTTTTTCTTGTAACCATGTTTTTTTTTTTATCTAAATAACTATAAAAGTATTAAATCAAAACAAATAATTTTTCCTGGGATATATAGCTTAGGCCTAGCCATTATAAGAAATTATTATAAAAGTCTGATATTTAAAGTAGTTTAATAGTTATAGGCAAAAACTTATATATATATATATATATATATATATATATATAGTGCCGTTACACAAAAAAAAAACAAGCTCATTTGTTACACAAAAACAACCCATTGCTGTATCTCGGTAAATATGAGGTCTAGAGCGAAAAAATTTGGTGCACCTATTAATCGCATCTAGTATGAGTGAAAATTTTTTTTATAATGGTTCGAAGTCTATTTTTTTTTTTGAATTTTTGGAAATTTTAACATTATAAAAAATTTCACAAATTTTGGACCGACTATTGAGACTTTTTCCCAGCATTCCTGCATACAGAAAATTTATAAATTAGTATGGATAATTTGATTCATTCCTGTTGCCCCATCCTGATCTCATTCACACCAATTTCATGAAATTTTTGCAGCCCCTCCCCCCTGGACATTGAGTTGCGCTCTAAAAAAAAAAAACAACTTGTAACGAAAAAAAAACCTCAATTCCAAATTAATTGAAATGGCATGTATATGCGGCTATAAACCTCCCTATCACGATGCTGTATGGTTTTTTTTAGATGCTGTCAGTTGGGGGACCCAAACACCCCCCAGCCCCCATCAAAAAAAAAAACAAACAAAAAAAACCCACTTTAAAAAGAAAAAAAAAAATGTATATTTTTAACATTATTTTGTATATAATTATATCATATATAATATATATAGTATAGTATTATATATTAATATATATCTATTTATATACTATACTATATATATATAACAATAATATATATATAATATATATATATATATATATACTATATATATATATATATATATATAAATATATATATACTATAGTATATATATTTATATATAGTATAGAATCGGTATACTATATCGTCATCAATCACATTATTGTAATGTACTAGACGAGTGAACGTCAACAAAGTCGCTCACCGGCATGTAATAATTTTCTAGCACATCTAGCATGGCATAGTCCTACACAATTCATAGAATACCCCGAGTCAGGTGTTAACCCTATTGTTTTTACAGGTATAGGGGAGGTTGATTGCTGGTATATGCGGCATTGTGGCACACCGTTGCTATGGTTTTTAGTACCCCTGGCCGCCACCCCCTTTTCTAATGCCTCATAGACTGGTATAAAAGTCGTATTCACGGAATATACCCCAATATAGTATCGATTGTATATATGACGAACTGCTGATTCGATTCCCGGGTGGTTTATGATGCAATCTAATCACTCTACCATGGTTTAGTATCAAATAGTACCCCTACCCCCCTTTTCTAAATGCACCTATGAAACTTTTTTATTTCTGGAGCTTTTGAGCGAAGCTTTGGTGTTGGCTAGTATGTTTGAGGTATGTAGAGTCGAATTCCCTCTATTGCCAGAGTGGGATATTTCAACCTTTGACCTTTTTAGCAAACGCATCAACACGCAGTTTTAAGCATGGCCGGTTACCCTTCCGTCATATTCAGGAGAGGGGGGGCAGGGGGATTTAAACCTATTCAAAATGAGGGGGTATAAGATGCAAATCTAATTCAAGGAGTTAAGGAGATAGGCGGAGTCTTATTCACTAGCAAAATTTCCTGATTCAACACACCAGTTACTTCATCACAAAATCAGAACACAATTTTAAAGGTAAATAGAGAATTTTTTTTTATTTTAATCTTAATTTCATATTAAAGATTTACCTTTTTTTTTACTATTTATAATAATATTTTCAATAAAGTATATGCTTAACAAAAGATTTAACTAACAAATGATGACATATTGTTGCTCTAGGAAGGGTTTTTTAGAAGTGGGTTTTTGCATTAGGTTACATTGTTTTTTTTTTTTTTGTAACCATGTGTTTTTTTTTTAATTAATAACTATAAAAGTCTCTTCAAGACCCATCATTTTTCCTGGATATAGAGCCTTATCACAGTAATGACAAGTTCTTATTTAAAAAGTATTTTATTTAAGTGTTCATAGTTTATATGAAACTTATTGATTCTTATTTTTAATGTAACAGTTCTATATATATTATATATATATATATAATATATTATATATATATATATATATATATATATACTTATATATATAATATATAATATACTATATATATACGAGCGAGAGAGAGAGAGTCAATCAAATTACCTACGGGGTATGGAAAAACGTCCCCCCATTAATGGCCCGTGATAGAGGGAGAGAGAGTATATTAATATAGTATATATATATAATATATATATATATATATATATATATATATCATATATATATACCGTATATATATCATATACGGTATATATATATATATATTATATATAATATCCACTACTTGGGCTGTGATATTATATATATATATATATATATATATATATATATATATATATATATATATATATATATATATATATATATATATATATATATATATATATATTTATATCTTTTTATATATATAATATATATATATATATACCGTATAATATATATATAATATATATATATATATATATATAATACTATATTATATATATATATATAATATATATATATATATATATATATATATATATATGTAAGGGAGGTTACTGCCTTCCTTATAAATATAATATTTGTGTTTGCTATCAATGTTATTGTGGTGGTATTGGACTATTCCACATTTTGCTGGAAAATACATGGAGATGTTGATAGTTATTCATTTTATGTCTTTATTATTAAAATTTGTGTTAATTGATCAAATGCTATTAATGGTAATATTTTCTTTAGTAGATCTTTGATATAAATATTTAATGAAATTTAAAAGTTGTTTTTGATAAAACAAATAAAGATAATAGACTGAGAGATATTCAGATCTATTAATAATATCCAAGAAAGAATATATTCTTAAATACAGGTGCATGATCACCAAATAATTAAATACTTTTTGTGCTTATATTTTGAGAAAGATTGATTTATAAAATAGATGGAATTTGTGATATACATTACTATAACATAGCTTATATTTTTAGAACACAAGTGTACCATATTCTGCTGATCAATTTTGCTGTGTTGGATTAAAATAACACTGTGAGACGAATCCCCTAAATAATAGGGTAAGTCTATTTATTAATTAATTATAATAATTTAAAAAAGAATACATAAGGTTAGAAACTTACCTTCTGTTTATATAATAGGGTTCTAAGCTGGGGCTCTATTCTGCAAAGAGAAGACATCTTGTTCCGATCTAGGGTTAACAATCTGAGGTTCTGATCTAGTGTTCCGGACCCGGGTTCCAAATCTGGATCCAAGTAGAAGTTTAAATCTGGAAAACCCGATTTGATTCATAGTTTGGAGTCTTGATCATCTATCTGGAAAGTAAGAAGTAAAATTAATACACTTACCAATTGACTTCGTCAACTTCCAGAGCAATCTGGAAATTTACACCTTTAAATAAAACAAACTCAAGAGAAGATAGAAGCGGATTCGTTGAATATGAAACTAAGCCTACATAAAAGAACAAGTTAAGTGATAGATATTAGGGCACTTGTTTTATGACATTACACTACATATATGTTTGGTGTTTATTATAGCTCTCTTTCTAGTTGAATGCGAAAAACCAGTTTTTTTCTTATATTATTGAGCTTTCTTATTGGCCTTATTTAGTATTGAGCGTGATCTCTTTGTGAATCTCAAACTCCATTTATTTATAGACCAATATTGTATGGTCCATTTATACCTTGCTATATACCTTAAGTAAAGTTTTTATATATAGTTTTTTTTTTTTAAGTTCTTCTTTCATGGTTCCTTATGATTTTTGAAATATTCTAAATAACTTAAAGTATTCTGCAAACTGAAATTGAAGGGTATATACAAAATATCGCTGGCACAATCAACACACTGTAAGAGGCGAATTGACCGGACTGGTCTGGTTCAGGTGAATTCACGACCCAGTTAGCTTTAAAAGTCAAACTCTAACCCAGAATAATTAACGTTTTCTCAAAGGAACCCATATGGATAATGGTTTGAACCGATTTGTGGACTTTCACTTCTATCTTCGATATAGGAATGGTATAAGAACTCACTATTTTTTGTCAATTTTGAATTGGCTTCATCAACTACCTTGGAAACGGAAGAATGTTGAAAAACTTTACAATGTCAATAGTTTTGCTCCTCGTTAGCATACTCAAATTTAAATTAATTGGGCCGCCCGAACTGGGCCTCAGGTTTCCTGTTCGTCAGTCGCTGGTGCTTGGTTGGTGACCTTATTTCACACCACTGAACTCTTCACAGCTTATTGACATTTTCTAAGTGGTTCGTAAATTAAAGAAGTACATCGTAACACATTTTTATTTTGGAAATAAATATTTCACCTCTGATATTATTTATTCTCTTCTTGTAGCTATAGCCACACACTAAATTTATTATTCTTTTATAAAAAATTATTGGATTCCTCTTAATTTGCATAACATGGACTTGAACCTTAACAAAGGTAGATCACAGGTGGTTGATTTGGATTCGGATTCTGGACGTGACCCAATCTATGAAGAAATGCCTTTAGGGATGGATTCCGTCAGAGCTCCGGCTCTTGACTCTCGGACTCGTGACTCGATTGCTCAAGCCATTGGATTAACGGAAAATAATCCAAATGGTGCTGTAAAAACAGATATAAAGGAAAGTATAGATGACAATGGAAAACATGGATTAACGATGTTAGATTCGGATGAAGTGCTTTTAATGATGCCGTTAATGGATAAATTGTTAAAAAAACTAGAAAGGGATAAAAAATAGTGAAAGATCGCTGGACTAAGGTGGTAATGGAAGAACCTGTTGCCACTAGTGATTCTCATAGAAAATCTAGCGAAGGTAAGTTACTTCATGTTGGTACTAATCCTTCGTTAGAATGTAAAAGGCCAGTGATTCAAATGGATTCACCTGTATCACACTATAACTCTGGAATTAGAGATAATAATTCCGTAGGACTCGATGTTGGTTCACGGAGAAACAGAGTATCGTTCGGAAGAACATAGGGAATATGCCCCATATCAGGATACTGTAAGACCACAATATGATGACTACTCTTTGAGATATTATAATCCACCCATGAGATCTAATGTGGAGAGGGATTATTTAGCGTCACAGCAATATTATAACTTGGGTCCAAATTCTTCAGATTTGTCGCCGAACTTAATACAACCATTTGGCTACTCAACCACAATACAGGCCGTTGTTACCGCCTCAGTCAAAATCAGATCCAAGATCAGAGCCTCATGAAATTACCTTGTATACCGGTCAACAAATAAAACATTTGGATATGCTTACTGAAGCTATCTCTTTATTGCCTCAGTTGGTCAAAAATTCTCAGCGCTTAAAAGTTGTTGATCCAGGAAAATATAAATACAAATCTGATCAGGACCTTTTCGTTTACCTGAATGATTTTGAGGCTTATTGTAGTTTACACTACCCAAATGCTCCTCATCAGTGGTTGCTTTTATTGGGAAGACAGCTGGAGGGTGAGTTCCTGAAGTTGTATAGGCTGCTCATTAAGGAAGACAGAAATTACTTTTCCGTAAGGGATACTTTAATACGTTGGTATCAAGACGAGGAAAAATGCAAGAAAGAACATCAATTGCAAGCATATCATTCTGCTCATCATAATCGTGGTGAAAGCATCCTCATGTTTGCACTTAGACTCGAACGACTGGCTCGAAGAGCTTATCGTGGTTTGAACATGCGAGAGCACGATTCATTGCGAACGGCTTTCTTATGTAGTTTACCTCCGTACATCGAAAGAAGTGTGTGGGAGTATATAAAGATGCAGGATTTAAATGGCATCCATAGAACCCCATGGGAGAAGATTGTAAGTTATGCTGATTCCTTGGAGAGTATTAACATTGGTTATCCCAACTCCATAGATCCAATTTACTCCGAGGTAGACGACCACCGTGCTTCTAGCAGGAAAGCAGATAAGCAAAAAGAAGAACTGAATGAAACCACAGACTCGGTTATACGTATAGACCTTGCAGCCCCTGGCTGGACAGATGTCGTGCAGGGTAGGGGTAAGAAAAAAAATCGACCTCAGAATAGTTCCCGATCCTCTGGGACAGATAATCGTGAGCCACCTGAGGAACATTACAGTACGCGTTATGATCGCGACAACCGCCGAAATCCTCCGAAGAATTACGACCGTCCACAAAGTCTTTCTCGTAAGGGTAATTCACGGGATGTTCGGTCTGATGATGATTGGAAACATAAAATATGTGAGTACTGTGAAAAGGTCGGCCATCGTATGAAAGAGTGTTACAAATATCTCGGTATTTGCAGTTACTGCAAGCAGAAGGGGCACATACGGTCGCAGTGCCTGTCTTGTAAGCCTTCATCACAGTCATCTTCAAATATTCGCCGGATGGTATGTCCTTTTTGTCAGGGGCCTCATCCTGGTATCAAATGCAATAACCGGACATCGCCAAAAGGAAGGGAAAATCTACATCAGTTACTAATCAATGAGCCTTCTCGAGAGTATTTTGCGGGAACTATCAGTAGAGTTGATAACTCAAATTTGTCACATAATATGGGAGATAAGGAAAAAAATTGAAAGGAGCTGTCGGTAAACTACCGGTCTCCCCGAAATTGAGTCACTTTTGGGGAGAAAGAAATAGAAATGGACTCTGAGATAAACCAAAACCATGGGAAACATTTTAATGACCAGAAGTCTCCTGTTATTGTAACTCAGATATCTACCAAAATACCTGTTCCTTTGTTGGAAAATAGATTACCACTTTCATGTGAAATGGTGGAGGTAAAGGGTATTTCAGATAACCCATTGGCTGTAGTGGGATTTCAAGGGAAAAAAAAGAAAAATATACTCTCGATATCTGGAGTCTTAGATTTATCTTCGTCAGGTAGGGTTGCTATTATGAATACTTCAGAAAGGAGCCAATATATCAGAAAAGGAACTATTTTGGGACAAGTTGTGGCTCTTAATGAAGAAAATAGGTTGCAAATTGGAGCTTGTACAGTACAAATATCATCCCAGCAGGAACCTTTAAAAAAGACATCAGAGAAAGAGATATGGACAATTGATAGGATTGAGAAGGATTTTTGTTTTACTGAAATACCCATGGACGAGTCACAGAAAAAAAACCTTATCGAGGTGTTAATGAAACATCAAGAATCATTGAGCTTTGGGGATCATGACGTGGGGGTGGCCACTAATGTAACACACGCCATCGAAGTGGAAAGCTCGCGGCCGGTAAGAATACCTGTCCGTCGGTTCCAGGGACCTCTGGCTCAGGAGATTGAAAAACAATGTAGAGAGCTGATGGAGCAGGATATAATCCGGCCTAGTAAATCCCCATATTCGGCTCCGGTGGTTCCGGTTAGGAAGCCGGACGGGAAATTAAGATTGTGCATTGACTATCGTAAACTTAATGATGTCACTAAAACGGACTCATTTCCATTACCCAACTTGATAGATATGATATATAACATGCAAGGAAATACATTCTTTTCCACCATTGACCTCGTTCGCGGATACTATCAGGTCGCAATGGAGCCTGATAGCATTGAAAAACGGCCTTTGCTACCCCTTTTGCTCAATATGAGTATTTAAAAATGCCATTTGGGGTAAAGAACGGTCCAGCTACATTCCAGCGTGGCATGATGTTGGCGTTGTCTGGATTGCCATGGTCCAAGGTAATGGTTTATTTGGATGATATTATTATTCTTAGTAAAACCATTGAAGATCATTTAACTACCTTGGATCAGGTTCTTTCTGCCTTAAAGAAGAATGGCTATAAGTTAAAATCGAGTAAAACTCGTCTTTGTAGGAAGGAAGTAGAATTTTTAGGTCACCACGTTTCAAGAGATGGAATTCTTCCACTGCCAAAAAATGTTAAAGGAGCCTTGGAGTTTCCTGTGCTTTCCACAGTAAAGCATTTGCGTCAGTTTTTGGGAATGGTAAATTTTTATAGAAGACATATTCCAAATTGTTCCCAAATTAGCAAGCCATTATCCTGTCAAACAGGTGGCAAAACTATACAGTGGACACCTGAATGTCAAAATGCCTTCGAAGAATTGAAAAAAGCTTTAGTTAATCCCCATTTGTTGGGCTTTCCTGATTACAGACCTAACATGTGTCCCCAATGGAATTACATGTAGACGCCTCGGATGTGGGCGCTGGAGCCTGCCTTTCTCAAGTGCAGGAGGGTGAACGCAAACCAATTGCTTTTATATCCATGACGTTTAACGGGGCTCAACGAAATTATGGGGTGATTGACAAGGAACTGACTGCTTTGCGATGGGCTGTGAAATCTCTAAGGCCATTCCTTCGTGGTGTCAAATTTGTTATATTTACCGATCATATGCCTCTGATATATCTACAGAACATGAGTCTCATCGATGGTAGATTGGCACGAACTATGGAAGAGTTGAATGAGTTTGACTTTGAGATACGGCATATCTCAGGGACTCAGAATGTGGTTGCTGACGCATTGTCTCGTTCGCCGGTGAATGAAAATTTAGATAATATTCCTGACCATTCGTCTATTGAATTTATTCCTGAGGGTTATTTTCCCATGGAAGTGGCAGGAGGGGGTGACTCTTTATATAAGTGTTTATCCATGTTCCAATATGGTACCCAAGACCGTCATCTGGACATTCGTATTGCTGTTACAGAGGAGTTACAGAAGCATCCTCACAAGTATAAATTGCAAGGGCAACAATTTCAGAAGAGGCTACGATTGTTGAAACTACCAGGTCAATTGCCAATTCCAGAGGTGATAACGGGTTTTTCTGAATTGTTCAAGGTACCAGTATATGTTTTCTACAACACAAACAAACCTATTGTACACGGAAAACAATTTACAAATGAGGGATGTTATTTAAAATGCTTGAATGGAATACACTACAATTATCTGATGCCAACCACTATGTAGCAAAAGTAAAAGTTCTGAATTATAAAAAAAGTTTTTACATTCCAGAGGAACAATATGAGAAGTTGTTGTTATTTATTTGATACTTTATGACTTCTAGATAGTATGAGAAACATCAGATTTATTGATTTCTGTTTTCATAAAATAAGGTTTTCTTTTAAAGCATTTATTGAGCTTGTAAGACAAGTTAGAGAAAAGTTAATAAGCTACTTGTATATTTCATTTCTGAAATTCATCTTGTGAATTCTATTAAAAAGCTATTTTGATACACTTGTTGGATCTTTATTAATAGCTTAACGGCTAATCAATGTTGGTTATACTGGGGTACTATTATTATTTATGATTTTATTTATTGATCATGGGTTATTGATTTTATACAATTGATCGATTTATATTATTTGCTAACCTTAATCTGACAATAATACCATGCTATCATGCTTGAGTTGTCAGGATTGGAGTAGTTCCTATATTTACTACAGTTTTATGAATTTTTTGAGGAGTCCACACTTAGGTCATCTATATGAAGGGTGTTGGATTGGAATCTTCGAGAGCGAAAGGAGGATTTTATCAGCAGTTATCTCATGTCTGATGTACCGTAATTATGAAAGGAATAAATATCATGATTTATCATTGTATTATATTCCATTGTTCATGGAACAAGGTTATTGTTTCACCCTTATATCATATTTGTGTATATGACACATATAGACAAATATGGTGGGTATAAGCAGTAATGAATAAATTTACTTATGGTCTCATGTCTTGGTCATTCTCAAGTTTATGACTACCTTATACATGGGGTTGTCTTGGTGAGATTGGACACCATATGCATACATATGAGTTCCTTGGCTCTTTGATGAAATGTTAAGTAACTAGTGCCTAAATATGGGGAATCTGATAGCATGTGGTCTTGAAATCTCATTTTGATTATGTATTATTTTAATTTTATTCTGAAAAGTACGATTGTCACAAAGATAGATAGTTATAGATATTGGCTTGATTAAGATAAAGATGAAATTGTTGGCAAGTCATTATTGGTCTTAAAATATATTCCTATCATTTTTGAACTTCAACTATTATGTTTATTGAAAATTAAGTCTAGGAATTGTAAAAGAATTTGATAAAATTCATATTGAAACTTTTAAGAAAATTGAAATGAAATTTAAATAAAATTACTTGTAATGATAGGGGGTTATATGGACACTGCACATTTCTAACTATGTAACCTTTGCATTAAATTGTGCCCTGTATTAATCACTGTAATTTTGTATTTTTCTAGGTGTTGCCAGTGTTTGGGTTGGAATTTTGAACCTTGATTTGAACACAAAAGGCAAAACCTACCATTAATATGCCGCTTTTATTAGCAGTGGGATCTTCAGAGATATCGCTGTTCAGGAACGAGAAGCAATTCTTGTACCGTAAATATGGAATTTCAGTCAGGGCTGACTTTGTTTCTGGGAGACCTTTATCAGAATGTGTAGCCCGAGTGAAAGATCTCATGACTCCCACGACTGACTATGTTGTTTTGTGGTCATTAACATCACTGGCATGGAAGCCATCTGAATTGAAAAATTCAGACCAGAAGAAAGTCACTATTTTTGAATCTAATCAAGAAATGGACGTGGATGAAGTACCCTCCATTATGACAAAAATACATACTATTGTGCAGGCATCAAATTCAAAGGCAAAAGTTTATCTAATAATCCCGCCTATGCAGGATCTTTACTCCTTCAATAAGAAGAGGTTAATACGAGACTGGGGAGCTTCATTTGCTGAATACAGTGTAGGAGATCCGATTCTGGATCCAAAACTCATGAGGGAACACTCTATCAACAGTTTTAATACATTTGAATCATTGGCTTCTCATTTTGAATGGCCGGACAAAAATGTACTGAGAGGGAATGCTATATTAGATTATTATTATGGCATTGATCAATATAGCAGAGATAAAACTAATACACCACATAGTAAGTATTACAGAAAAATACAATTAACTATGAAATCGCCTCTCATACCAGATGGATTACATCCAAACAAGAAGTTCCTCGAAGCTTTAATTGAAAAATACTCTAAGAATTTTACCAATTCTAAGTCACTGGCTATTTCGACTCGGAAGGTTTCTTCGCAAATTAAGGTTTGTGAAGTAACTGGTCGACGGCCTGTAGAATTCCCTGTTGAAGAAAATGAGCAGAGTAATCAATCCACGACTCTTCCATCGACTTCGTATTATAATTCTTCAATAAAGAAACGACTGGGATATCCTCAATCTCAGCAAGAATCTTCAGTTTATGAGAATTACTCAGTGTCTAAGAAAATGAAATACTCAAATTATAATCAAAGTGATTATTCTGAATCAAGTACAAGCAACTATGTTCCTCCACCACAACCGACATATGATTATACAACATACCTGTCACAGTATGGGTATCAATACGAGAGGTCTGGGTATATGTATCCATCTAATCCATCAAATGCTGTGGCATCAAGTTCTACTTATCAGCCACCTAATTATATATCTGGTTCTGTGATTCCCCCTGATCCAGAATTCACTTTCATGATCAGATCCAGTATCTGTCAAATTATGGACCAGGTGAAATGGAAAGAAATGTCCGCATCTCAACGAGAAGCAAACATTCGACATTGGAAGGACGTTTTATATGAGGAGGATGACATGGCAAAAGGGCCATCGTCTACTGAATGAGTATGTACAATTGATATTATTTGTAAATAAAATATAAAGGCGTGTTGTAGCCTTTTTCATATCATTATTGATGGTTAAGAAATGCTGTCATAGTATTTATTATTGATGTCGTGTTGTTGTCATCATTGTATATAAATTGTGGTTCTTAAATTTCGCCACTATATTATTATATTAAAAACGTGTTCTTGTTTTTTGTTAATTTTGAAAGCTGGTTCGTATTTCATTGTATCTTTCCTTCACCGACTGATCTAGACTCACCACCCATTGGATTAAAAATCCATGTCTGTTGAAAATGGGGTGGGGGTTTAGATTTGGTGTGGAGGGATGTAAGGGAGGTTACTGCCTTCCTTATAAATATAATATTTGTGTTTGCTATCAAAGTTATTGTGGTGGTATTGGACTATTCCACATTTTGCTGGAAAATACATGAAGATGTTGATGGTTATTCATTTTATGTCTTTATTTTTAAAATTTGTGTTAATTGATCAAATGCTATTAATGGTAATATTTTCTTTAGTAGATCTTTGATATAAATATTTAATGAAATTTAAAACAGTTGTTTTGATAAAACAAATAAAGATAATAGACTGAGAGATATTCAGATCTATTAATAATATCCAAGAAAGAATATATTCTTAAATACAGGTGCATGATCACCAAATAATTAAATACTTTTTGTGCTTATATTTTGAGAAAGATTGATTTATAAAATAGATGGAATTTGTGATATACATTACTATAACATAGCTTATATTTTTAGAACACAAGTGTACCATATTCTGCTGATCAATTTTGCTGTGTTGGATTAAAATAACACTGTGAGACGAATCCCCTAAATAATAGGGTAAGTCTATTTATTAATTAATTATAATAATTTAAAAAAAAATACATAAGGTTAGAAACTTACCTTCTGTTTATATAATAGGGTTCTAAGCTGGGGCTCTATTCTGGAAAGAGAAGACATCTTGTTCCGATCTATTGTTACAATCTGAAGTTCCAATCTGAGGTTCCGATCTAGTGTTCCTGACCCGGGTTCCAAATCTGGATCCAAGTAGAAGTTTCAATCTGGAAAACCCGAGTTTAATTCATAGTTTGGATTCTTGATCATCTGGAAAGTAAGAAGTTAAAATTAATACATTTACCAATTGACTTCGTCAACTTCCAGAGCAATCTGGAAATTTACACCTTTAAAGAAAACAATTTCAAGAGAAGATAGAAACGGATTCGTTGAATCTGAAACTAAGCCTACATAAAAGAACAAGTTAAGTGATAGATATTAGGGCACTTGTTTTATGACATTACACTACACATATGTTTGGTGTTTATTATAACTCTCTTTCTAGTTGAATGCGAACCAGTTTTTTCTTATATTATTGAGCTTTCTATTGGCCTTATTTATGTATTGAGCGGATCCTTTGTGATCTCAAACTCACCATTTATTTATATACCAATATTGTATGGTCCATTTATACCTTGCTATATACCTTAAGTAAAGTTTTTATAAAGTTCTTCTTTCATGGTTCCTTATTATTTGTTTTGTATTTTATGATTTTTGAAATATTCTAAATAACTTAAATTATTCTGCAAACTGAAATTGAAGGGTATATACAAAATATCGCTGACACAATCAACACACCGTAGAGCGATTGACCGGACTGGTCCTGGGTTCAGGTGACATTCACCCCCAGTTAGCTTAAAGTCTAACTCTACCCAGAATATATTAACGTTTTCTTCAAAGAACCCATATGATAAAGGGTTGAACCGATTTGTGACTTCTCAACTCTACTTCGATATCAAGGAATGGTAATAAGAATTCTCTATTTTTCTCAACTTTGAATTGCTCTTCAACTTACTTGGAAAAGAAAGAATATTGAAGCAACTTTTACATGTCAAGTAAGTTGCTCTCCGTTATATATATATATATATATATATATATATATATATATATATATATATATATATATATATATATATATATATTATATTATTATATATATATATATATATTATATATATATATATATATATATATATATATATATATATATATATTCCGCATTTGTGTGATATTAATTTGTACTTTTTTTTATTGTATATTACGCACAAATATTGTTTTACAATTTTTTTTATTTTCTTTGATATTATTTACGTACACTTTGTCTATAATATCGATTCCTCGAAATTAGTGAAAAAATCGATTATAAAAAAATATCGATAATCTGAAACGCATTCCAACAGTGATTCCTCATCCCTACACGAACGGAAAAAAGCCTAATTGTTATGATTTTCAGAGCGTTAATATTAATATTTTTAGGGAAAATATAACTAAAATAAATGAAAATCCGTAAAAAAAAACTTCAAATAATTTTTTAAAACCATTTTTGGAAATGAAATATTTATAATTTTTATATACTATGTATGTGAACTCAAGTTACCAATACTAAACAATTACCTACCTTTTGAATAAACATAAACATAAAAAAGTTAATAGTATTATATTTGCATTTGTTATTCCTTAAAGATTTTATTTTAATTTATAAAATATACTTGGGCACAACCAAATATGAAACTAAGTATTTGTTGTACAGGAATGCAATCCCTGAGTTGCCAGCAGTACACAAATGTTCTATCCTATACAAAGATATATTTTTTAATATTAAAGTTTCGGTTTCAGCACTTAAAAAATTAGAGTATCGGTATTGGCCTCTTTTCTTGGTATCGGTACATATATATATATATATATATATATATATATATATATATATATATATATATATATATAATATATATAATATATATATATTATAATATATATATATATATATATATATATATATATATATATATATTAAATATTGCATAGATCGCAATTTATTTATATAAGGTCTTAAAAAACATATAGTGGGAAAGTAAAGAATTACTGCCTTCTCCGGGATTGAACCACTGTGTGTGGCGAATGAGGACAAAATACCCGATGTTTTACCACTGAGACTAATCCCAAGCCCCCCAAAAAAAAAAGTTTTTGGTTCAAGAACGTTTAATAGCAACGCGAGCCCCCTTCAGGGCGACATCACCAGGTGTCCAACTGTCCTATCCCTCATTCTTAATAATTTGTAGATGTTAAATATTGCATAATCGCAATTTATTTATATAAGATCTTAAACAAAGAACATATAATGGGAAGGTAAAGAATTACTGCCTTCTCCGGTATTGTCCGTCCTCATTCCACGCGGTGGTTCAATCCCCGAGAAGGCAGTAAGTCTTTACTTCCCAATTATATGTTCTTTGTTTAAGACCTTATATAAATAAATTGCGATTATGCAATATATAACAATATTTAATATTTAACAATATTAAGAATGAGGGAATAGGACAGGCTGGACAGCCTGGTGATGTCGCTAAAGGGGGCTTGTTATTTAAAAACTGTTGTATTGAAACCCATTGGGTTTGGGGATAGCTAAGTGGTAAACATCAGGTATATTGTCGTAATTCGGAACACACCCTGGTTCAATCCCGGAGAAGGCAGTAATTCTTTACCTTCCCATTATATATTCTTTGTTTGATATATATATATATATATATATATATATATATATATATATATATATATATATTATATATATATATATATATATATATTATTATATATATATTATATATATAGTATTATATATATAATATATATATATATATAATATATATATCATATATATATAGGATTTAGTAAACCACGTAGCGGAAAATAAATTTTAGTAATTGGATTTACGGATTGATTTTTTATTTTTAGGTAAAAGAAAATTTACAAATTAGAATTGCTATAAAAAGAACTTACTTTTTTTTTTTTGAGCTCAAATTGATTTAATTTTTCAATTCAGTTTATTTAATATATACTAATTATATTATATAATATATTATATATATATATATATATATATATATATAATATATATATATATATATATATATATATATATATATATATGTATATATATATATATATATATATATATATATATATATATATATATATTATATATATATATATATATATATATATAATATATATATATATATATATGGTCAGATTTTTTAATGCTCACAGTATGTAACAAGAGACCGGTCAGCTCTACAGTAAAACAAATAATATTTGAATCAGGCACCTTTTAGGGTGGATTATATATTTTTTTTTTTTTTTTGCTTATTCATCAAAAATATTTTAAAAATTATTTCCCCTCATTTAGAGGGGCTTCGAGCCGACGGGGGAACAGAGGGGGGGACAAAGTCCCCCGTCGTCCAACCGGGAGGCCGAGAGACCCCGACTTCTGCAATCTTTGCGGTTTACTATGGTAAATTCGCTTTAGTTAAAGTGTTTTTGGAAGTAATTATTCTTTCTTTTCAACTAAAGAATACCATAGGGTAAACCGCAAAGATGGCAGGAGCTGGGGTCTTGGCCTCCCGGTTGACGATGGGGGGAATTAGTCCCCTCTTCTGTTCCCGTCGGCTCGAGCCGCCTAAATGGGGGAAATATATATTTTTTTTTAAAATTTTTCGATCGAATAAAAAAAAAAAAAAAAAAAAAAGTTAAATAACCTCCTTAAATTTTTCCGCTGATTCCAAATATTAATTTGTTTTACTGTAGGAGCTGCGGTCTCTAGTTACATACTGTGAGCATTACAAAAATCTGACCATATATATATATATATATATTATATATATATATATAATATATATATATATATATATATATATATATATATAATTATATATATATATATAATATAATATATATATATATATATATATATATATACTATATATATATAAAGCTTATTTATTTTCATAACCTATGGTGAAGCACAAAAACAAAAAAATATTTCTTTTTACATTTCGTTAATATTATTGTAATTCAGATCTTAAAATGCATTTCCAAGGTTTACCAACTTTAACATAGCATAAATAATTTACGGCTGACGTGGGTTTAACTTAAGGTCCTATATATATATATATATAATATAATATATTATATATATATAGTATATATATATATATATATATATATATATATATATATATATATATATATATATATATATATATATATAATATATATATATATATATATATATATATATATAATACTATAGTATATATACTAAGACCGTGTCCCGCATAATTGCAGGGTGGTGTCAATCGCATAATACATAAGTAATAATGCGATTGTTCATGGGAAGTATATAATGTCAGAAGGGGGTTCCCCAGCCCCAACAGCCATGCGAAGATATTCTTCATATTGACCAACTGCGTCGAAACATCCACAAGTAGACCAGAAATTAATTATAGCGTAGCTTCTTTTATTTGTAATTCCAAATGTTGTGTTTTTTATTCAATTTTTGTTTAAAAGACCTGATGATACAATTTTTTTTGCTCCTCATTTAAACAATTGCAGAAATATTTATAAATTTTGCATAAAATTAATATTTTTTGAAAAGAACTAGATTAAAATTTTGTTGCCTCGCTTTTAGTTCGGTAAAAAATGTTAATTTTTGTTTTATTAAGATTATTATGATTTTCATTTTTAAATTTTTGATTTCAATAATTAAAAAATATTTATAAGATTTTGATTTAATAAATTGGTAATTGCATGGAGTTCACATCTGGTCTTACATCTTCCTCACAACACAGAAATCCTTCTAGAACTTTTTGAAGTAGTTCTAGTAAGTTTTAAGCCTTCATCTTAGTCTCTACCGTAGATATCTTCTCATTTCTTCTTTTCCTTTTCTCCCAGCTGTTTTTAACACATCCATTTCGATGACAGTGCAGCAATTATATATTATATATATATATATAATATATATTATTATATATAATATATATAATATATACCGTATATATTATATCATATATATATATATAGGAGTATATATATATATTATATATAAATATATAGTGAATATTATATATAATATATAATATATATATATATTATAGTATATATATATATATATATATATATCTATATAATATAGTATATATATATATATAATATATATATATATATATATGAAGGAATGTTGTTCGTGCAGTATAGTTGTGCCATTGACGACTGAAGTAACCATGAGTAACGGTTTTGTAAGTTTAAGGTTCTCATTGATTCCAGTCTGGACACTACGCTCCAGCCTGGACGATGAAGTGTATTATATTCTATATATGATTTAGCTATTCCAAAACTTAGAAAAATTATCGAGTTATAATTAATTTCTCTTCTTTTTTAGTTGGATATATGATTTGAAATAAATTTATAAAAAAAACACTATGTTAAATTATAAAAAGTACATGATTGTACCATAACATTGTAACAAACAATTCATAATAGACTCAAATTACTTTGAAGACTGGAAGTTAGATTATCCAGATTTTCCAGGTTAGTGAGTCAAAGTACATAGATCTGATGATTGTATAGAATCCATAGCTAGGGATGAGAGTCTAAAAATCAATAAAGTACATATAATATTATATGTAAAATATACTGTTATAAATGAAGATAAAGTGTGATCTGTAGTAATCCCCTTTATATTTCATTTTGACAGGGTTTCAGTTCCGGGTTTCAGTTCCTGGTTACAATCTTTGATTTCATTCTTGTTTGAATTCAGCTCTTTTGTTTATCCCCAAAACTCTTCAGTTAAGTATGATATATTTGTCATGATTGAGTCATAATTCCTATTTCCTATAGATTCATGACGAATGATATTTGGATTCGTTTGTTTCCACTCTTGATCTGATCCTGACTTAGGTACAGGGTAGATCATAATACATTGATTTTTAAGTATAATTCCCCATGTATTGAGGTGCTATTAAAATATATTATACTATCAACTCATCATAACTTTTCATAGTTTTGTGTTGTGAGTGGATTGTGTTATCTTATATGTTTCACAAACTCCACATTTATATATTCTAGAAACGAATTCAGTAACATAAACTTTTTCTGGAAGTGTGTCTACATCCTGTAGATTTTGATTCTATATGAACTGTATTATATTTTATTTTTACTACGAAAAATATCTGATTAGTCTCCACGAAAAAATATATGAAGACTGCATTGATAGATAGATCCGGAAAACTATAGTTAAGTAAACACTTCATTTGGGGTTAAGACAAGACCTGTAGATGAATATCACAATTGCGATTTAATTAAGAAACTCACATCTCCCTGAATAGTCACAAACAAGTAAAGTCAGGCCACGGTAGTCGGAGAACAATCTCCCTCACGTTACGGAAATTAGCTAAACCTTGCTCCGTAATGCACCGATGTGTCATTGGTTGCTCTGTGCTTACTAGACATTCAACCCACTTCTTTTGAACATCACCAACCTATCATCTACGTATTTATATCTTTTGACCTCCGAATTATTCAATCTTCATCGACCTTTGACTCTACGAGAATAAGTGGAGAGAGGCACTTCCAGTCGGGTACGAGTGTTTGGTCCCAGCGTGCTTCTCTCCGCAACATAATAAATTAAGTGCGACCGAACAGGGACTTCTGTTGACGTTCCTGCGCTTGCGTGCAACTAGGATTGTGACTCTCGCTCACATCATCATACATTTATTTTGAAAATTCATCGATTCTCTTCATTCTCTTCAAAAGAATCTTCTTTTGTAATTACATTGGACAGATTCAAGAGTTAGTTAGGGATAACCTTCCAAAACCTTTAAAATTCTTTTAATTTAACTTAAACAAAAATTTAACATGTCTGAAAAAATATCAAAACAGACAGGCTTGGAAACAAGCACAGCGTTCTGATAGTCAAGAGAATTTGGACTTTGATCCATCTCTTGCAGCTGTTGCTCTAGATCCACGTGTAGAACAGCGTCTGCATGATGATCAAAATAAACATCAAGTAGAAATGAAAGTAGGAATAAATGTAGGAGTGAATGATAAAAATAAAAATGGGGTAGAAGTCACCAACTCTGACACACCCTTGGGTTCCCACTCTGACGTAAAAATGGTTTCCAACTCTGACAAACCTTTTAATCAGTCTGAAATGGATGCCTTTGCTTATTAACTTAGAAACAATGGGTCCAAGAATAATGTTGAAATCATCAGGTTGAAACACAGAAACGGTTTCCCCGCTCGAGGTCAGTGATACCCTCTGACCTGATGCACCTAAATTGGACAATGCTAAACAATACCCACTTCTTTCTAATGATCGTGATACTAAAGGCCTTCCTTAGTTTCCAATTTCAACAAGATCCAAACCTTTTGCCTCATAATCCACTGGTTATGTGGAAACTCCCTCAAAATCATTTTCTTCTAATCTATACCTATTCCTAATCCTAACCTTGTTCCTAATCCTAATCTTATGCCTACTCAATTTTCTTCCTTCCTAAATTTCAACTTCTTCCTAATCCCAATCTCCGTCATGATTCTATACCCCCCAGTAAATTACTTTACCCAACCTAAGTCTCTCTTGAGAAAATCCAGACATGGGTAGAGGCACTAGAGAATCTTTGGTCCCCAATAACAGAGGAAGAATCCTTTGACTTCTCCGAGAAATATATATAGGTTGCTAACAACCCCACGAGAAACCATAACCATTAATCAGTATCTCGGCTGACCTAGATGTCTATTGACCCTCATCGTATTCTGGTTTGTTTCCACAGGATTACCAGCAACGACAATTTGAAAGTCGTATTTCCCGATCCAAATGAACCTTCTATGTATTCAGGGCCACAAATGAAACAGAGACTTGACATGCTGGAGGAGGCCATTGTACTCCTTACACAGTTGCTCAAGAACTCTCAAAAACTTAAGGTTGTGGACCCTGGAAAATTTAAATATGAATCAGAACAAGATCTCTTAGTCTATTTGGCTGATTTTGAGGCTTATTGTAGCCTTCATTATCCAAATGCCCATCACCAATGGTTGAGACTGCTAGGACGACAGCTAGAAGGCAAATTTCTAAAGATATACCAAGAAATCATCAAAGATAACCTTGAATACTTCTCAGTACGGGATAATCTTGTATGCTGGTATCGAGATGAGGAACGTAAGAAGAAAGAGTATAGAATACAGAAGTATCATGCCTTCTTAGCATAAAACTCAATGAGAGCATAAATAATGTCTGTAGAAGAAACTGCAATGTGACCTGGCTAGTCAAGCATATCCTAGATACGATATGAGAGATCATGATTCCCTTAGAATAGCTTTCCTTTGTAGTTTGAATCCATTTATTGAAACATTCGTCCGTCAATATATAAAAATGATGGAGTGGGACGGATATAGTAGAGCTTCTTGGGAGAATATTGTGAATTTTGCAGACTCTTTGGACAGTGAGAATACTGCTTTTCCAAATTCCATGTCCCAATCAATACCTCTTGAGAACGACCCATCAAATTATTCCCGATCTGACCGGGAGGTTGATCTAAACGAATCATTGGAGTCAGTAGTACAAATCAATACTACCCTTCCTGGATGGACTGATGTTCTACGGAAAAAAGTCGAACAACGAAAAACTAAGTCCTCAGTAAAAACTAACCATCGCCCAATACCAATGTCAGCGCAACGTAGTCCTCCGAAAGAAAATAGATACAGTCGTTTCTTTCCATAACACGGTCGTAGTTCACAGCCCGAACGAGGACCGTTGTCATGAACTACTAATAACGTCGCAAGCGTAAACTCGAAAAACTGTTCGGTCTGGATCTGAGCGATCGAAGGAATCTCCTCTGTGATTCCGTGATAAGAGAGGACACGAAAATGCAGGATTGCTATAGTACCATTGGAGTTCTGTAAGCTACTGCAAGAAAAAACCGGACCATCTAAATACCGAAATGTAGAAGCCTAGGAATTCCCCTCCGATCGTCTCCCATAAAATAACCGAAAAGTAGTATGTCCTTGTAGAGTCCTCAACGCGGGAATGAGGTGTACCAACGACACCCTCCAGATATCCCAGTAATACCTGCGATCGAACATCGGCCGCCTAAAGAATACTTCAGAGCTGTAAAGAAGAGTATATTCGAGAACATCTTTATCTTTCCCTGAAGCCCCAGAAAATGTAATAATGGGCTTAACCAACTGAGAAGCCGCTTCCCCAACGCTATTTTTGGATCCCTGTGAGTACTGCAATGTATCTCATTATGAGGGTCGGTGCAAAGGGGGGTTTGCTGAAGTTCACCAGGAAAAACAGTTAAACGAATAGTCCCCGCAGATTTGAGTCACTCTGTGGAAAAGGACATTGTGAATGACTCTGCGAAAAACCTTGATGATCCTTCTCTTAAACATGGTGGAAAGAATCACATGAGTAAAGTTTCGTATCCCCTTTGTTCCTATGCTAACTTGTGTCAGGTTGATATAGACCCATTGGTCGTCTGTGTCAAGTTGGACGATCATGATGCTCCCATTTATGATTGCCTTGTAGATAGTGGGGCGGGAGTAAATTTGATAAGTTCTGAGATTGTCCCTCTACTAGGGAAGTCCAAGGAGCTTTTAAATTCACAAGACATAGGAGTGAAAGCTATTAGTGGGTTCGGAAACAAAGAAATGATTCCCATTGTTCATTATGTAAACCTAATCCTGAGGTTTAACATGGGTTTTGAAACTCATCCTTCAGCCTTCTTTATAGTTCCACAGGAATACATGGTAGATAACCCATTGATACTTGGTACTTGTGCTCTGAGGGATAACCACCTATTACCGGACATGTCCCGGAAGCAACTGATTCATCTTCAAGGAAAAATTAATGTGGTTAAGCCGAGGCATTTCAACTTGTACCTCGGTCCAATTTGAGAGTCATTATACCACCATACGAGGTGAAAACATTCGGTAGTTAAATTACTAATCATTAAACAATAGATATTATATAGAGACCAAAAATAAATGGATCGTACTCTTCGTTACTTAATTGCAGGCTTTTTAAGAAAAATGGTAACATATAAAATGACAACAAAAGCCCGCCCAAACCATCGCAAAATCATTCTAAACAAATGACCTGTAAAATCAAAGTGTTGTAGTTACCCCTGAAATACGTCTGGGGAGTCTGTTATGATCGCGATTTCTTGGAATGCACATAAGTTATTTATTGGCCTTCGGCGATGTATCCTGTGCCACATAGGCCCCGGAACAAGCTGCTTCAACGTAGTATATGAAGCATTTTTGGCATCCTAGGGTCAACCAGGTAATTTCAGATGTAGTGCGGTGTTGCACCCTGTTTGCCAGATGCACGAAAAACTTTTCTTCCAATTTAACTCCCCCCATGGTGCACTTCTTGATTTACTATGTTTTGAACTTTCCCAAATCAGGTGGATCGAATAAATTTCAATTCCTAAAACTTTTGAATTTTCATGGCTTGAACTTTCTTTATCATTAAACTAAATGCCTTGCTCTAATCCCCCCCCCCCACAAGTCCAGCTTGACCGTCTCTCGGAAACTGGAACACCAAGTTCTCCCTTTTCTTCCTAAAGTTCCAAATCGTATTTTAACTGATAGATGGAACTGAATTTACTTTTGAAGTACGTGAATTCTGCCTCTCATTGTTTTGAGAACCTAAAGTAGACTTGGCGTCACTTATAAACCCTGTTTAAAAAAAATAAATAAATAAATAATTATTATAATACACAGGAAAAATGTTTGGTTCTGGAACAACCCGCTACTTGGGATGAAGATTTGTCTTCCTCCATATTAATTTATAATAATACTTATCATAGCGCATTGGACATGTCCCCTTCGGATTATCTATTACAAAAATCCCATACTCCAGTGCATACTTTTCCCCAATATTGGAAAGAGGGCAGTGTCAACTTTAAACCTTTCAGGTCGGTTCAAAAAGTAGCTCGGTTAAAGTAATACGAACTGGGCAAGCACTGCTCTAAAATTCTCATCATACAAGTCGGGATAAGGAAGCCTTACCGTATGTTGACTGAACCGAATAAGGGTGGCAATTATGTCATCCAAGGGAATACCAATCCCCCTCAGTATTACCTGGCAAAAAGGCACGTCATATTATGATCACGACCTTATAGAGAAATAGGTAATATCATTGAGAATTTACGGGTTTATTTGAGCGAAAAGAACCTGCTCGAATTAGTAAGAAATTAGGATGATTGGACAGTTGTTATATGAGTGACAGGAGAGTTTGTATGCGATATCATGAGTATGACACAAAGAATCCTCCTGAATCCAGCGATCTTGAGTCTGAGACTGATTCAGCTAATTCTTATGAGTCAGAGTCTATCGCCGATACCTCCTTGTTCACTAATATCGATGATTCCATGGAGGAGGAAGCTGATTTTGAAGGATTCTTAACTTTTAATCTATCTCTTTAAGTGACTATATTCAACTGCCAAATTTAACTCGTAATAGAGCCCACTTCTTGGGATCAAAGGGAAGGCGGAGCTTTTAACATAAGGTTATAAGAGAGTAGGGAGGGTCCTCGGTTGTCTTCAAACATACTTCAAAGTCTCATCTCCAAAGTCATTGAAATCTTCCTTTCCTAAAGAAGTTACCTTTTTACTACCTCCTATTGAGATTTCCATTTCTCCAAATCCTTCTTCTAATGGATCAGATTCTACTGATTCTAGTTTATCCGAGACAGATTTCATAAACATACCCGCTAGTTCTCCTAACACCCATAGTGGTGGTACTGTGGAGGTTAACCATGACGAAATACTTACCCCTGTTTTAGACTATTATGATATGTATTCACATGAATACCCTATTAGATTTAAATACCCCTCTGTCCTTTCTCCTGTAGACGCTTAACTAAATAATGAAGCTCTTTTAAGTGTTCACAGCCAGCAGTTGGAAAGTAATAATCTGGAAACGTCTGGTTGAATTTAACAGATCCCCCGTCCTTTTTTATGGATAGACCTAATCTATTCCGCCTCAGTCTTTCTGATGACCATTATTGGGTTTGTCAGCAGAGAACGTGTTGTGGTGATTTCAGTGTTCGATGGTCAAACCTTTTACCTAAGAGTCTTTCCGACTCGTCAAAGACTTGAATTTTATGGATTTCAGCCCGCCAAGTAGTATTCTTTGCAATATGTCCCCGTCGGCTTGAGATGTTTCTCACCTGTCTCAGAGACTAGAATTCCTCCTTTTCAAATAGTGGGAGAGGTAATTTGGTGATCCCACTAACGTCCATTTGGATAATAATAGTAATTTGACTTTGGTCCATATAGATGATGAAAATCTTGGAGAAATGGCAATTGAGGGCTATTGCTTCCAGTACTTAGAGTACAGGAAGTGTCTCCACAATTTCACTCGAATGTAATGTCCTGACCCTCATAGAGATATTCCGTCACAGGAGACGTACAGTCCTTTATACCAACACCCCCCCAAGTTCTCTGTGTTATAATTGAAAGTTGATCTTTCCGCTGTTAGATGAAAATAAATAAGCTCAGAAATTTGTTTAGCTTTGTTTCATCTGTTTGGAGGATTCCTCTGCAATTTCCTTTAATTAAAGTTCTGTTGTTCCATTACTGAAACAAAAAAAGCTAATATAATGAACAAAATAGGACTTATCTCAAACTAAGAACCAGATAAAGTTGGTGGGTCTATGCTTCTTAAATCTCTTAATATACTTCTTCTGAACTATAGGTAATTAAAACTATACATTTTTCATATATTGGAGTGGTCTTGGAGGAATGCTTACTATATGTCTGATCCGTCCAAAAATTTCAATTATGAAGACGATAGTCCCTTCAAAGAGAAAATGGTTCTTGGCCTAGAGTATCTAATTGTGTGTATGTATTCTCCCGTGTATGAGTAACGACTTAAATTTAAAGAAAAATTTTACCCACTAGATAATGAGAAGTCTTGTGTGATTGCATTTACCAAGGAAATACAGATGGAAAACACGCGTTTAATACGTGTATATTGTACTACTGTAATAAATAGAAATTTTTATAACAGAATATACTTTTTATTTAAATTCATGGAAAACCACCTGCTCTGATAATTAATGTATTTATATCTAAGTGAAATTTAAAAAGGAATAAGGAAAAAGACTTCCTCATATTGTTTTTTTATTTTACAAAAATATAATAGGCCATGATTTTAATTAAAAGTTCATAGGTAGCAGAGGTACAGGAGTTTTCGATGAATGATCTTTTCTTCTTACTATGTGGAAAGGAGATCATCTAAATACGGTAATACGCTGCTATAAATAAGTTATTTGACAACCACTGAAATATATATTTGTCCAAGTGAGTCTAAAGTAAAATTTTAACAAATTCCTATATTGGGATTAGTCGCTTGTTTCCCTTTTTGTTGTTTTAAATATTTAGTCAGTTTGGTTCTCAGAGTTATAGTGGGACCGTTTTAAACATTGTGGGGAAAATTGGAAAAGTGAGAGAGGGAAATGAGTTAGTTTACTCGATTCATTTCGTCTCCTGACTGACTGTTTGAAATTAAGTACCTTAGCATCAAGAATATAGTATTGTGCATTTTTAATTTAATAAATCATGTCAATTCCATGAGTTGGCAGATTTCTAATAATATATTGTACTTTTTCGAGATTAAAATAAAACAGAAGTAAAAATCTCTGTCGGTTCCCAGAGTACCTGATTGTCCTCCTTCTCTTGATCCGGTAAGTTCTTCGAAAGATTAGCCTTGGTGGAAGTTTGTCTTTTGCCAACCAATGGTCCTCTGCCCCTAATGACCACCAAAAGATAAGACGTATATATGGTCAGGCGCTGGACAAAGTGGTTTGGGATATATAAAAAGGAGGAGATGCAGGTCGGGGCAAAATCACGGCGATATATATAAACCTTTGAGATCTGTCGGTGGAACGTATTCCCGGGATCATGACCAATACTTCTGAGTCTGAAATACAGCTATAATATTGTTTTTGCGCCATCTCAGATTTAACACCTATTAATGCTCAACTATATCTCCCTTAAGTGACCTGTAGTCCTGATGACGCTCCGAATCCACAAATACCAGGGCCGGAGAAGAACAGCGTGCGAGGGAAACGACATACGTGGAAAGGCCATCTAAAAAGTATTATAAGGCGAACGTACGTAAAGGTAGCCTCATATCCGATATTAATGTACCTTAATGGACCATTCGGTTTCGTTATATTAAAAAAGGATGGATCCAAATTATATGATTGCCTTCAGTTTTATTTCATACTGGTTCATGGAATGAATCTCCTTGCAGAGAACTAATGTGTCCCGCACGCTTACAGCCTTATGTCAACCATCCCGTTATAAAATTTTTCACATCAATTGTATTGTCCAATGTGGTAAAAAATTTTCTACGCTTTGAAGTGTAAATGTAAGAGACATAGTGGTTCTCTACATCCGCTTCCGTGAGTCAATTATCACAAGTGAGTGAGGCTATATATCCTTCGTGTCCTCTTACCACATTCTTAACTTGCAATTGTCAACTTCCACTGTATGCAACTCCTTGGATCTATGAGTCTGCCTGGATACCCAGCGTTAGGTTGTACTCGGCGGTAGACGAGCTTCGCTGGGTGATGGAAGAAACACGCGCTCTCTCTCGCTCACTATTAGATGCCGGAGTTCCCCGAAAATCCGCTGTTCGTCTTTCGTCCCTAACTAAGGCACAGAAATTATAAATAATTTGTATATACATAATAATAATTGAAAAAATTCATATTGTAGTTTATATGTAAGAGTCCTGATTGCGCTGTCTATGCTCTTGGCCGCCTCTTCACTCCTGTCTTTAATAGAAGCGTACGTGGGAAGAATGCGAGGGTAGGGGTATTAGATTTAGCGGAGGGATAATAAGACAAGGGAGATGTTGTTGCGTGCATAGTTTCCATTGACGACTGAAGTACCCCGTAGTAACGCATTACCTATTTGGTAAGTTTAAGGTTTCTCATTGATCCAGTCTGGACAAAAAGGCTCCAGCCTGGACGATGAGTGTATTATATTCTATATTATTGATTTAGCTATTCCCAAAAACTTAGAAAATTATCGAGGTTATAATTAATTTCTCTCTTTTTCAATTGCGAGGTGATTTTTGAAAATAAATGATGATGAAAATAGGTAATCCTTTGTTAAAATTCCCTAAAATAAGTAACATTGATTGGTACATACTATGTAACAGATACAAATTCCATAAATATCATCAGAGACTTTGAAAGAATCTGGAAGTTAGATGTCCAGATTATCTGGCGCGAGTCAGTTTCGATATGCGGAAAGAACCGAGCCTAACTACTGAGTATTGAAACCACCCTGCTTGGGAGAATGTTGATAAGGGTGAGAGTTCGAAGATAAAGTTATATAAGTATCGAGTGGATAGGATATTATATGTAAAATATAAGGGGAAGCGTCGTTGGTGAGTGAGGTGCTTTCTGTCAATATGCTTTTATAGAGTGAGGTGGAGCAGTCAGTACAGCGGGTAGCTCTATGATGAGTGACAGAGTGAAAGTACTGCTTCTGAGGATTCTACAGGGTCAGAGGATGCTAAAGTACGATATGAATCCGTGAGGAGGTGCGGGTAGGCCAGTACCGGCCGCTGTGGCGTTACTGTGAGCAGCGCCGTGTTCAGTGGGCGATATAGGCTGGAGTGAGGTTGAGAAGTTAGATGAAGCGTGGATAGCCATAGGTAGTCGCTGCGTGTACGATTGCGAGTGGTAGAAACCCTGTGTGCTTCGCGAGATGGGAGTGAAAGTTCTGCGACTTGGGTCTGTGCGCGTTAGACTGGTAGCTAGCCTAGACAGAAGGCTCTGAGAGTGCATCAGTAGCTTAGGACGCATTATGCTGGCGTGTAGAGTGTGGGTGATTGGTGCGTGGTGGGCGCTATCAGAAGATGTTGCATCGAATGACGGAGTGCCAGGTACAGACGCTACGATCTAGGATGCTTCCGAGTCATTATGCTGGTGAGTTAGGTTTATGAGTGCATGTCCATCCGATTTGTACGGGGTATATGTGCAAGGGAGATCTGCATTACGGGCAGATGGGCACGTACTAGAGATGTGTCGTTGATGAATGCAGCCTATGGAGAAAGGAGGTGTATCGCTGTGGGATCAGTAGTATTGTTGACTGTTTATCGAATGGAAGATAAAGTGTATCTGTAAGTAACCCTTTATATTTCATTTTGGACAGGGTTTCAGTTCCGGGTTCAGTTCCTGGTTACAATCTTGATTTTTTGTGTCATTTCCTGTTTGAATTCCAGCTATTTGGTTTATTCATTTCCCATATCTTCAGTTACAGTATGATCATATTTGTCATGAATTGGAGTCTAATCCTATTCCTCCCTTACTTCATTGCAACGAGATTGATATTTGGATTCGTCTTGGTTTCCACACTCCTTGAATCTGATCCTGAACTTATGTACATAATCATAATACATGGAATTTTAAGTATAATTCCCATGTATTTATCAATAACTTAAAATAGTATTTGTAATCCAATTCATATACTTTTCTATGGTTTTTGTTGTGATGTGGATTGTGTAATTCTTTTATATGTTCACAACCGTCCCAACAATAGTATATATTTAGAAAACGAATTAACATAAACTTTCTAGTGTGGTCCCTACACCTTAGATTTTGAATTCTATATTGAACTGTTATTGATAATTTTATTCTTTACTAGGAAAAAATATCTGGATTAGTTCTCCACGAAAAAATAAAGTGAAGGACTGCATTGATAGATAGATGTTCCGGAAACAATATAGTTAAGTAACCCTTCAAGTTGGGGTTAAGCAAGACCTGAGGTTAGATCAAGACTACTGATTGCATACACACTCTCGCACACTTTAAGAGAGATATATACACACGCACACACTCCAGAGCTATCGACCTCTCCTGACGATGTCACACAAGTAAGGCAGGGCCAACGGAGGTCCGGAGCCATGCTCTCCCTCGTTCTGCGGAAATAAGCATCCGCTCTGACGAGAGGAGAGCAGCCGCGCCAATGGTAAAACGAGAAGCCTTCTCTGATGGTGTCGTTGGTTGCCTGTGCTTATAGAACATTCAAACCACATCTAATCGAACATCACCTTATACTTCTTATTATAATCTTTTGACCTCCGACATTATTCAATCTTTCATGCAGGAGCATCGAGGTAGGGGTAGGAGATGGGATGATACTGAACAAGTATCGCGCACATTATGGGAGAAGACCGTCTCACGCGACACACCTCAGTCTGAGATATGAAGTAGGTAGTAGAACGGTCACGCTATGCTCTCCAGTCGGGTATCGAGTGGTTCGCGTCCCAGCAATCGCGTTCTCTTTCCGCAACATATATATATATAATCTTATAGTATAGTGTATTCAAAATTTTGAATAAAAAAATAATCCACACATAAGCCTAATATTTATGTTTCATAATTTACGAAAAGTTTATTTCAAAATTAGGATAACTAGTTAGAAGTCTCATATTATTAAATAATGTTTTCTTTTTAGTTTGAAAATAAGAATCTAATATTTTTCTTTCCCAAAATTTTCAGTTTATATCTTCCTATTAGATTGTGTTTTTGGACGTGAAAGTTTTCCCCTGTGATATGTACTTGGTAAACATAGCCCATTTATTCTTTCCGTTGGAAAAATAGTTGACCTTTAGCCACCTTTTAACACGTTGTAAGATACTATATGACCTTTCAATTGTACAAGTAGTTGGTGGAAAATATCTTAATTGACTTTTACTTGGCAGACCAACATGTATTGCATAACAATGGTATAGTCTCTCTCTCTCTCTCTCTCTCTCTCTCTCTCTCTCTCTCTCTCTCTCTCTCTCTCTCTCTCTCTCTCTCTCTCTCTCTCTCTCTCTCTCTCTCTCTCTCTCGTCTGCAAACTCGTGGTACTCTGTCCTCTGTCTCTTGAGTCCTCGTCTCTGTCCTGTCTCTGTCTTCTGGTCTCTGTCTCTCTGTCGGATCTCTACTGCTACATCTCTGGTAGGTCTCTGTTCTACGGGTCTTGGTCAGGATTCTCGTGTATGCGCATCTGCCGTCCATGCTGAACCTCTCGTATCTGTGTCGTCTCTGGTCTCCTCTGTCTCACCTCGTTTGGAATGTTAGCTACTGTACTGGTCCGTCTCAGCATTGAGAATGAGCTCTCGGTCATCACTCTCAGTCTCCATCTCTCCTCTCTCTCTTTCTCTCTCCTCTCTCTCTCTCGTTCTCCTCTCTCTCTCTTCTCCTCTCGTCTCTCTCTCCTCTCTCGTCTCTCTCCTCTCTCTCTCTCTCTCTCTCTCCTCTCTCTCCTCTCTCTCTCTCTCTCTCTCTCTCCTATCTCATCTCTCTCTCTCTGTCCTCTCTCTCTCTCTCTCTCTTCTCTCCTCACTCTCTCTCTCTCTCTCTCTCTCTCTCTCTTTCTCTGTCTCTCTCCTCTCGTCTCTCTCTCTCTCGTCCTCTCTCTCTCTCTCTCTCTTCTATATAGTATTATATAATATTATACATATATATATTAATGTATATTACTTATATATATATATATATATATATATATATTATATAGATGTATTATAATATATATATATAATTTAAATAAAATTGAAAATATCAATTTGAAAGTGTTTTTTGGTAAGTAAAATTAATTCTTTTCTTTGTAACTAAGAGGAAATCATGGAGTAAACGCAAGTGGACATTTACCCAATTGCTTAAAGTCTCAACTTTACTCCAGATATATGTACGTTTTCTTCAACAAAACCCCATATGATAAAGGGTTAACCGATTGTGACTTCTCACTCTACTTCGATCATCAAAGGAAATGGGGTAATAAGAATTCTCCTATTTTTCACACTTATGATTGCTATTCAACTACCTTGGGAAAAGGAAGAATATGAAGCAACGTTTACATGTCAAGTAAGTTGCTCTCCGTTATTATGATATGATATTATATAATGTATATATAGATATATATATATATATATATATATATATATATATCTATATATATATATATATATATATATAATATCTATTTATATATATACATATTATATATATATATATATATATTATTATAATACTATATTATATAATATGTATATTTAGAGTATACGCTATATTCTTATAACTAAATATATTGTTACAGATATATAAATTCATTCTATTTATATAATATATTTCGCATTTGTGTGATATTAATTTGTACTTTTTTTTTTATTGTATATTACGACACAAATATTAGTTTGTACAATTTTTTTTAGTTTTCTTTGATACATAAAATGGTACACTTTGGCTATAATATCGATTCCTCGAATTTTTTCTAGCGATTGATAAAAGAGAATTTTCGATAATCTGAAAACGCATTCCAACAGTGATTTCTCATCCCCTACATTCGAACGGAAAGAAAGCCTAATGTGTTATTTAGATTCAGAACGTCAAAATATTAAGATTTTTTAGGGAAAAAAAATAAAAAAAAGTAAACACAAATTGTCCTAAAAAAAAACCTTCAGAAAATATTTTTTAAACTTACCTGGAAATGAAAATTATTTATAATTTTTTATATACTATAGTAGTGAACTCAAGTTAGTAATACTAAACAATTACCGTACCCTTTTTTAATAAACATAACATAAAAACAGGTTCTTTATTATATTTGCATTTGTTATTCCTTAAAGATGTTTAGTGTTTAATTTATAAAATATACTGGGCTCACAACCAAATATTGAAAAAAATGACTCAGTATTGGTGTTACAGGGAATGCAATCCTGAGTTGCCCAGCAGTACACAAATGTTCTATCTTATTATTGTGTATTTATTATATTAATTAAAGTATCGCAATTGGTATCGGCAACTAAAAAATAGAGTATCGGTATTGAGGCTCTTTTCTGGTCATACGTGTGATCTTTTAATATAAAATATCTAATATAATTATATAATTACATGTTATAATTAATTAATAGTAGTATATAGTATAATATATTGAATAGATAAAGAGATGATAATATATTAATTGGTAGTATATATATATATATATATATATTATATATAGTTAAATATTAGCATAAAGTCGCAATTTATTATATAAGGGGTCTTCAAAAAAATCGATATACGTGGTGAAATTAATAGAATTACTGGCTTCTCCGGGATTGAACCACTGTGTGTTGGCGAATGAGGACAAAATACCCGATGTTTTACCACTTGAACTATACCCCAACGCCGCCCCCAAAAAAAGTTGGGGTTCAAAGAACATTTTAAAGCACCGAGCCCCTTCAAGGCGCATCCGGGTGTCAACCTGTCCCTATCCCTCATTCTTAATAATTGTAGATGTTTAATATTTGCTAAATGCATTTTTTATATAAATCTAAACAAAGAACAGTATACATGGAAGGTAAAGAATACTGCCTTCTCCGGTAATTGTCCGTCTTGTTCGCAACATGCGGTGGGTCAATCCCGGAGAAGGCAGATAATTCTTCCTTCCCATTATCTGTTCTTTGTTTTAAGACCTTAATAAATAAACTTGCGATTATGCAATATTATTAACAATGATTTATAGTTGTAGTGGTTAGAACGAGGGATGGAACAGGCTGGACACCTGGTGATGTCGCCCTGAAGGGAGCTCGGTTGCTTATTCTTGAATCCAACTTTTATGGGTTGGGGATAGCTCAGTGGTAAAGCAACAGGTATATTGTGTAATTCGGAACACACGCCTGGTTCAGATCCCGGAGAAGCAAGTAGATTCTTTACCTTCCATTATATAATTCTTTGTTTGATATAGATTATAGTAGTATATTATATATATGTTATATATATTAATATAATATGATATGATTATTATAATATATATATATAATAATATATATTATATATTATATATATATATATATTATAGTATATATATATATATATATAATATATATAAGTTATATGGACTTAAGTAAACCACATCCTCAAAATAATTTAGTATTTGAATGGTTGGTAATGATTTTTATCTTAGGTAAAGTAATATAAGTTCTGAATTTGCAATAAAAGAACTTACTTTTTTTTTCTTTGAGCTTCAAATTGATTATTTTTTCAATTCATTTTATTTAAGATATATATATATATACTATATATCTTATATAATATAATATATATTGATATAATATATATAATTTACAGTATATATCATATAGTATATATTAATATAATTATAGATATATATATTAGGTATATATATATAATAATAATATATAATATAATGATAATATATAATATATATATATATATATATATGGTCAGATTGTTTAATGCTCAAGTAATGTAACTAGAGACGCGGCAGCTCGCTACAAGTAAAGACAAATTATATCGTTGAAAATACGGAAAATTTATAGGATGGGATTTTATATATATTTTTTTTTTTTGCTTTCTACATCTAGAATATTTTCAAATTATTTCTCCTCATTAGTAGGGGGCTTCGAGCGACAGGGGACGAGGGGGGACGAAGTCCCCCCGTCGTCCACCGGAGCCGAGAGACCCGACTTCTGCATCTTTGCGGTTTACCCTACTGGTATTCCTTTAGTTAGTGTTTTGGAAGTAAATTATTCTTTTTTCTTTTAAACTAAGGAATACCATAGGTAACGCGAGATGGCAAGGAAAAGTCGGGGTCTCTCGGCCCTCCGTTGACAGGGGGACGTCCCCCCTTCTGTCCCCGTCGGCTCGAGCCCTAAATCAGTGAAATATATATTTTTTAAAACTCTTTTAGACCGAATAAAAAAAAAAAAAAAAAAAAAGTTAAATCGCATCCTTAAATTTCCGCTGATTTCAAATATATAATTTGTTTTTACTGTCGGAGCTGCGTCTCTAAGTTACATACTGTAGCATTAAATAATCTGACATATATATATATATATATATATATATAAATTATATATATATATATATATATATCTATATATATCTATATATATTAATAATATAATATATATATATATATATATAGTATACCGTATATTATATATTATATATATATAATATATATAATATATATAACTATATAGATTTATATATATATATATATATATATATATATATATATATATGATATATATATAAATATATAAAGCTTATTTATTTTCATAAGCCTACCATGAAGTCGGGAAGCACAAAAAAACAAAAAAATATTACTTTTTACATTTCGTTAATATTATTGTAATTCAGAATCTTAAAATGCATTTCCAAGGTTTACCAACTTTACATAGCATAAATTATTTTCCGCTACGTGGTTTATATATATATATATATATATATATATATATATAGTATATATATTATATATATATATATATATATATATATATATATATATATATATATATATATATATATATATATTATATAATATATTATACTATATTATATATATATTTATAGCGTAAGCACCATGTCCGGCATACATTGCGGGTTGGTGTCAATCGCAATAATACAGATGTAATAATGCGGAATTGTTCCATGGAAGTATATATGTAGAAGGGGTTCCCAGCCCAACAGCCATGCGAGATGATTCTTCATAAGTTGGACTCATCTGCGCATCGAAACAGTCCATCCACAACGTAGACAGATAATTAATTATAGCGGTAGCTCTTTTTTGTAATTCCAAAGTTGTGTTTTTTATTCATTTTTTGTTTATAAAGATTCTGATGAATACATAATTTGTTGCTCCTCATTTAAACAATTAAAGATCCCAAATTTTTACATATTTGGCATAAATTAAAATAATTTTTTTTGAAATAGAATAGATTAAAATTAATTGCGTTAGGTATAGGTTAATTTTGTGTTTATATTATCAAGAATATTTTGAAATTTTGTTTTAAGAGAATTTTTGAGTTTAATAAATTAAAATATTTTATGAAGATTTTGATTAATATTTTTTTTTAACCTTTAAATAATAAAACTGGTAGTGCTTAGTCAATAAGCCCTTCTCCATGATGCATCACAGAAATCCTTCTACGAATTTTGAAGTAGTTGCTATTGAAAGTTTAAGGCCTTCTACTCTTAGTCTTACCCTAGATCTCTTCTCATTTCTTTCTTCTTTTCTTTTTCTCCTCCACCAGCTGTTTTTTATGTTACACGTCCAACTCCGATGACAGTCAGCAATATATATAATAGCTATATATAAAAATATTATAATTATAGATAATTATATAAAATAAGAGACATAGATATAAAACTATTACTTTCCAAATATCCAATTACATTATTATATGATTATATTCAGTATTATATATATATAATATCGCGTGACGTCACGAATTTATATAATATTAACCTGTATATGTAGTATATATATATCTATATATCAATAATAATATTATATCTAAGTTATAAGTTAGTTATTATATATTATATGCGTAGCAGATTAGTAATAGTAGTAGTCACGCACTCACGGGTTATAGTATAGGGTAATATTATTAATCTTATAGGTGAGTAATAAACGTGTATTCAAATTGAATAGAAAATAATCCAACACTACCTAATATTGTTATGGTATTCATAATTTACGAAAGTTTATT
>JABUQX010082852.1:60000-65000 GCA_015478945.1 Trachelipus rathkii | reverse complement strand
ATATATATATATATATATTCAATTATAATATTCCAATTAACCATTAATAAAAAAAATATTCAATCTTAAAATTATAATTCTACAATTTAAAAGACTAAATCAAAATTGCAAATAAATTCCTTAAATGTAATTATAAGCGCAATTAATTTCAATGTTAATTAATATTGAATATATAATTAACTAAACATAATTGTAATAATAATTATTTCATTGTAAAAAATATTCTATCTTTAATTTTAACTAAATTTGTATGACGACGTTTATTTGTTTAATTGTGCAAACACGCGACAGCTGACACGAGTGGCTAAAACCAAAATTTCACACTTAGATAGAATGGAAGTTATTTAAATTCATTTCGATATTTCGTTGATATAGTAACTCAATAACGTATTATTTAATATTCCTTAATATTAAAAATAATACTTTATATATAATCAATGATAATGATATAAAAACATTCAATTCCAGTATTAAAGAAATTTTGTTAATGGCGTTTATATGTGTGTGCACATCATCAGCTGATAGGCACTACGAAAACTGATACCGCACAAACGTACGACTTATATTTTAAAGTAAATAATATCCACTTCAATTTCGTTACTCTATTTCAATAAGATAAATACGACAATAATTTAATAATATAATACGGCAATTTTATTAATCAGTATTATGTTAAGATCAATATTTTACATTTAAAACGATTGAAATCACAGCTAAAATTTTCAGCCTTATAAAAGAACGTTATTTTAGAACGGGAATTACAAACTGACACAATCAGCTGTAGTAAGCCTACTACTAAAATTGAGTCAGTAAAATAATAATAATAACTAGGAATTGTTTCTGCTATTATTAATTTCTTCAATATAAATTCTTTAGATATATAATATTAAAGAATCATTTACTATTACTACTACATTTTTAATAACTACATTTTTTTATATTATTATTATTATTATTATTATTATTATTATTATTATTATTATTATTATTATTATTATTATTATTATTATTTTTATTTTTATTATTATTATTATTATTATTATTATTATTATTATTATTATTATTATTATTATTATTATTATTATTATTATTATTATTATTATTATTATTATTATTATATAGAAAGTGGAATTAATTTTCTCGTGACTCAATGAGAACGAAATCATTTTATTATTATTATTATTATTATTATTATTATTATTCTTATTATTATTATTATTATTATTATGATTATTATTATTATTATTATTATTATTATTATTATTATTATTATTATTATTATTATTATTATTATTATTATTATTATTATTATTATTATTATTATTACTATTACATATTATTATTATTATTATTATTATTATTATTATTATTATTATTATTATTATTATTAATATTATTATTATTATTATTATTATTACTATAATTATTATTATTATTATTATTATTATTATTATTATTATTATTATTATTATTATTATTATTATTATTATTATTATTATTATTATTATTATTATTTTTACACACTATTATTATTACTATTATTATTATTATTATTATTATTATTATTATTAATATTATTATTATTATTATTATTATTATTATTATTATTATTATTATTATTATTATTATTATTATTATTATTATTATTATTATTCAATGAGAGCGAAAGTTTACTCACGTCTTCGATTATAAATAATCGATACAGCTAATATTGATTTACGATAATTTTCAATAACAGTTATACCTAGGTTATTAGTCGATACGTTATCGATATAATCGCGATATAATTGAAATTCAAAAATTTTCAACTTTTCAGTGTGATTTCAATGGAGGATAAATTTTTAATATAATGTTTAATTAAAAGAAAACAAAAAATATGTAAACAAAAAGATATGTTGGATATCAAACAAGGGTACTCGCAATAGCGTTTGTAATGGTAGATTTCAACAGTTAATATAGGAATTGAAGGAAAGCATAAGAATTTGAAAAGGAAAGACAGAAATCTAAATCGTGCATTCATGATTTCTATCGTTGATCCTAATTTTTCTGGCTTGTCAAAGAAAATAACATCAATTACAATCTAGTAGAAAGTTATCTCATAACTCGCAAATTTTAAGGGTTTCAGGACAGAACTGTATCCTTGAAATTTGTGGGAGTAGAGAAAGGACAACTTGAGGAAGCTAGACAAAGAACTGTCAATTTCACAATTGTCTCTTAATTAGTACTCACTAGTAAACTGTAAAATATCTAATGATTTTTCACAATGCACAGAAGCTCTAAGCCAATTGAGAAATCCGTTCATTAGAATTTTAATCTAAATGGCGAAAATAGGAATGAGATATCAATTTCCTAAATAAGCTGAAAAGGGGAATAGAAGGGTTATTAATGAAAAAAAGAGGAAAATAAACTAACGTTAAAATTAAAAAAAAGGAGATAAAAAAAGATTCCTTTCTATGAGTGCATGTTTCGTTTCAAATATATAATCATATTTCTCATTAGAATAAAAAAAAATGCATCATGATCACGAAAAAAGAATAAGCACGTTCGTCCTTTCCAAAAAAAAAATGTCGAAAATGGCCCTATTGTAAATAGCTAATCTTCAGAAAAGCACTAATCCCAACGGGGAGGTTTTCATTAGAAGCACAAAAGCGAATAAAAATTTATTTACTCTACATAACCTTTAGTGGTCAGCTAAGAGGTTACTCAGAGCATGCTGAAATGATCGTAGAAAATCGGATAATATATAGAATAGCGTGAGCGAAATAGATGGAAAGGCAAAAATTTACTTTTGCTTGGTTTTTATTCTTAAACTACGATAGGTGGTAGCTAGTTCAATAACATATATGGAATCAGCGCATAAATTTTTTTTTAGGGGGCTCTGAGCCGACGGTGGGACACAGGGGGACGTTTTCTTCATACCCCGAGCGGAGGAACCCCCGCAACACCCAAATACCAAAGAGCGGGGGGTTCCGGAGACCCTCCCGGAGGGGGGGGAAATAGTCTCACCCCGTCGTCCCCCAGGGAGGGGTTGAGAGACTTGACTTTGTATCTTGGTGGTTTATCTTAAAATTTTTAGTTAAAAAAAATTCTTTTTTAATACATATTTCATACGCTGATTCTAAATATGTTATTAGTTTTCTTGTACCTATCGTAGTTTTGGAGATATAAAAAAATAAAAAAAATAAAAGTAATTTTTTTTTTGCATTTTCCATACAAATTTCATACGCTGATTCCATATATGTTATCAGTTTTCTTGTACCTATCTTAGTTTTCGAGATATCATGCGGGTAACTTCTTTAGTTTCACCACCTTTAGTAATCTAGTGGAAAGTGTAGACGTTCTCGAAGAGCAAACATGCCGAGTAATCAAAACAAGTGGGAAAGCTAACAAAGGCAATGTTTGCATGCCAAAACTATGACAAGGAATGAGCTCTGAGGCCCGAAAATTTCTTTTATAATCCCGATGACGCAGGCAAAAGTGGTTGACAACAAGTAAAAAGTACTAATTACCATTTATTCATTAAACTATGAATAAACTGCAAAATATAGCTTTAAAGGTTATGTAATATAATCGCTAATTGATGGCGAAAAAATATTTCACAAAATGTCACAAGATTAAGTAAACTAGTGTAACAATTCCAAAAGTGTTCTATGGAAACTTTACATAAGTTAAGAATATGATATTATATACCTCCATAAAGAATAAAAGGAAAAAAATTACTATGATAATTAAACATACACCAGTAGATTCAGCATACAATTCTGATTAAGAGATACAAATTTCAACTCTGAACTCGAAGTAATATTTGAAAAATTTCGAATTTCAGGTTTTCGCTAAAGAGTGAACTTTAACCTCACACTACAGGTCAAAGGGGTCAATTTAAATCATGAGACTATTACAAAAAGAAGAATTAGAGTTTTTTGTTTTCACATATCTATAATTTGTATACATACTCCAAATAATTAAAATTTATACCGGTTTAAGCGAAACTGATTAATCAGACAAGCCAGAATATCGGCCAAGAAATTTCTGCCGGCCTCTTAAACTTTAAATGTTAGTAATTTAAAAACTAAATACACTAGCGTTATGAAACTAGTACATAATCTAAATTATGCAAAAATATATATATATATATATATATATATATATATATATATATATATATATATATATATATATATATATATATATATATATATATATATATTTACAGAATCTAAATAAATCCAGAAATAACAAATAAAGAAATGCGATATTTTATGAATATTTAATTAGAAAGGGTCGATATATATCACGATTATATATATATATATATATATATATATATATATATATATATATATATATATATGTTATATATGTATATATATATTCAAAGATGTTTGTGCAATAAATCGCAACAATTATTTTGAGCAATGGTCTTAGTATTTGAACCCTACTCCTGAGTAGCCATTCGAAACATTACAGTGAAACTCCATCATTTGCTCTTCTAGCTTCAGCAGATAGTGTGCCTGACACTCCCAACTCTCCGACGGTTTCCTGCCATTGGGTCAGGCACACACAGCCTCTTTTTTAACTCGGACATTAATAGATATAAAAAATTACCCAGTGTTGCCCCTGACCCGAGTGTTGGCGGGAGGCCCGTCGGAGGTTAGGTGTCAGACACGCCTTCGCTCCTCTTGGGAAGCTGAGCTTTCAGAGGTAAAATGTTTTAGCCAATCGTGGTCTTGAGGTAACACTCTGGAGTACCATCTCAAGGAGGGCTCAAACCCACTTAGGACCATTTGAAATATATATATATATATATATATATATATATATATATATATATATATATATATATATATATATATGCCAAACTAAAGAAAGTACCCGCATTATATCTCTAAAACTAAGATAGGTACAAGAAAACTAATATCATTTTTTATTTAAGCAAGCAATTTCATCGCGGAAACTTAAAAAAAAAATTTATTTTATTCAAATATTTATTAATAACACCT
>JABUQX010082852.1:52500-55000 GCA_015478945.1 Trachelipus rathkii | reverse complement strand
AAGAAGAAGAAGAAGAAGAAGAAGAAGAAGAAGAAGAAGAAGAAGAAGAAGAAGAAGAAGAAGAAGAAGAAGAAGAAGAAGATGAACAACAACAAGAAGATGAACAAGAAGAAGAAGATGAACAACAACAACAACAACAACAACAACAACAACAACAACAACAACAACAACAACAACAACAACAACAACAACAACAACAACAACAACAACAACAAGACAAAACCATTTACAAGCCAATGCCGATCACAAACATAAACTTCTACATAGAGACAGATAAAAAAGAGAAGTAGAGGAACAGAAATTGAGAGATCTTTAGATAGAGAGACATGAACAGGAAGTCAAAGAAATAAAGAAATAGAGAAATAGATACAGAAATAGATACGGAAAAGATAGTGGAATATATATATATATATATATATATATATATATATATATATATATATATATATATATATATATATATATATATATATATATATATATATATATATATATATATATATATATATATATATATAGAGAGAGAGAGAGAGAGAGAGAGAGAGAGAGAGAGAGAGAGAGAGAGAGAGAGAGAGAGAGAGAGAGAGAGAGAATAGTAAAATATAAAAACAGAAAAAGAGAAGAGTCAGAATAAAGAGAGACACAGAGAAATAAAGAGACAGGAAGAGAGAGAGAGAGAGAGAGAGAGAGAGAGAGAGAGAGAGAGAGAGAGAGAGAGAGAGAGAGAGAGAGAGAGAGAGCTACTTACATCTTGGTAAAATCAATAGGATAAAGCATCCGAATGATTGAAACGTCGTTGATAAGATTCCCAGAATAGAAATCAGGATGAACAGCCACTCCGACGACGTCGTACTCGACGTGTGGGTAGAATTCCGTGTCACGGTTCACGTCCCACTCACCCAGACGAACCCGGAGGTCCTTCGCAGTGTATCTGTGCACGGGAAAAATATTAGTTTTTGTTTTCGCAACCTGATATCGGATCGAATCTCAGGGTTACCATTATCATATCCTAAATTCCATTACCACTGATTCACACACCTATTATCGTCCCTACGCTTAATTTAATTATTATTATTATTATTATTATTATTATTATTATTATTATTATTATTATTATTATTATTATTATTATTATTATTATTATTATTATTATTATTATTATTATTATTATTATTATTATTATTATTATTATTATTATTATTATTAGTTGTAGTAGTAGTGTGAGACGAACCCTTCGACGCAGTGTGCCGCTGTGAGAACATGGCTTTTGTCGACAAGTGAGCCCGCGCATACATACACATTGTCATTGCCTTCTTTCTTCAGAATAGCCGCCTGCCAAGGGAATTCACCTACAATATATATATATATATATATATATATATATATATATATATATATATATATATATATATATATATATATATATATATATATATATATATATATATATAAAGGTAAATGTAATAAATCGGTGATTATGCATATGCATAGTAACCGTTAGCAGATGCATGGCACACAAACATTTGTCTTTGATGGGGTCTGCCCCTTTTGCTCGATGACGTGTGAGTGACTGTGAAATTGAATTCTCATTATATTTACTGTAACATGTATATTTTATATTAATGTATCAGAATTCTGATTTAATTCCGGTTTAATTCTGATCTAATTCCGGTTTAATTTTGAACAATTTCGATCGGAATAATAATATTTTTTCTTTTTTGAAAAATTCTTCTAATTATTATCAATAAAGATGTTCATTATAATTTTTTATAACTATTAGTTAATTTTTTTTAGTTAATTTAGTTAATTTTTTGGTAAAAGAGGATGCTTAATAAATATTGTAAATAATATAGAATTGCCAATAAAGTTAAGTACTCGTTTTTAATTCTTACTTGCTATTATTTGATTCAATCGCTTTTTGAAAACAAGACTTCATAAAAATATATATATAAAAAAAAAAAAGAACAATGCACATTTAACTATATAATACTCAAATCAATTATGTAACTACCGAAAACTATTAGTAAAATCTTCAGGTAAGGTAATTGTATCATTAATTGAGAAAAAAAACAATAAAATAGGTTATGGTTGCTGAAGGAAATTTTTCTCAAATCATTATAAAATTCGTATTTTTTTTAACCTATTATTTGTTCTCTCTAGCTCCTTTATCATGGTTTTTTACCATAGTTTTTTATTATCTAGGTTTTTTATTATCATGGTTTTTATTAAGAACTTGCTCTTCATAATAGAGTTGAGAGATGAAAACAATTTATGACTCTAAATTATTGATTTCCATTTAATTCAGTCTTATCCCATGTCTTATGCACCAAACCACGAGTCATTTTTCTAGCTCTTCTTTGTACTCCCTCAAGCGTTCCCTTGTACTTTCTTAGGTAAATTGGTCCAAACTTCTGCATAATATTCAATTAACGTAACAACATAGCTATAATAGTTCATGCTCATCATCATTATGATTTATAATTCCTATCATTTTGTTAGC
>JABUQX010082852.1:32500-37500 GCA_015478945.1 Trachelipus rathkii | reverse complement strand
AGGGGCGAGGTAAGCTTCTATACACGTATACTTACATACTGTTTTACATATATATATATATATATATATATATATATATATATATATATATATATATATATATATATATATATACACATATATAGATATATAGATAGTTATATATATATATATATATATATATATATATATATATATATATATATATATATATATATATATATATATATATATATATATATATATATATATATATATATATATATATATATATATATTGCAAAGGTCGCAAAACGACGTTACGAAATACTTTCTAACGACGAAGACGAATCCGATCTCGTTAAAGCGGTAATGGACGCCGAGCGGGTTTCAGTTATGAGACATGATGACTTCAGTGATGATGACGAAGACGGTCTCGTGGATCTCGTGTTGGCTCAAGAGAGAACTCACAGCAGCGGTATTAGTGCAGGGATTGATCCAAATCCCCAAGGCCTTATGGTGAGTTTCTAAACACTGTTTTATTTCATACTCAGTTGTAAATATATATATATATATATATATATATATATATATATATATATATATATATATATATATATTATGGTTGTATGTAATATATATATATATATATAGTTTTTAAAAACTATTTTATATATATATATATATATATATATATATATATATATATATATATATATATATATATATATATATATACCGTCTCTCTACAGCATGCAGAGCTCCGAAATACCCTAGACAGACTTATTAATGAAAATAATAATGCTGAAGGCGATGATATTTTTCTTGCTGCAGTCTTGGCTCTGGAAAGAAAATTAGGTATGAATCGCGAGATGTCTACCACCCTCATGGAATCAAAAGCCAGAGGTAAGACTGCATGACCTTGAAATTTATTATAAATCCGTCGAACTATGACTGAATTATTAATGTAAGGTTGTAATATTAAAGCAAAATTTCACACACACACACTACACACACACACACACACACACACACACACACACACACACACACACACAACATTATGCAGCATTTTCCCTAAAAGAAGCTAAGCTTCACACACACACACACACACACACACACACACACACACACACACACACACACACACACACACACACACACACACACACAGGCCACACACACAGCCACAATAATAGCCAGACACACACACACACAGACACAGACACCTTATCACACACACACACACACACACACACACACACACACACACACACACACACACACTCTGTATATATATATATATATATATATATATATATATATATATATGTCATTCACGTTCTATTCAGAAGGCTGTCTTTGGAGATGATACATGGCTCAGCGATGCTGAAATTCTAAGAGCCACCACGACACACGAGGAGGCTTGTGGCTCTACAGGAACTCACCCACGTAAACGGCGCGCTGTTGATGTAGAAGGCAACCCTGTTCCTATGTCGGGAGGTGGCATTAGTGGAGACCGTGATGGTGATGTAGAGATGCGTGATAGTCGTTTGCCTTGTACAAATGAACGTCCTCATAGGAGTAATGCAAGGCGTGATGATGCATCCCCTACCCCTTCCTCCCTCTCTACTGGAAAGAATATTCCCCCTACGAACTCGAAGGTGAGTTTACATAGTGTTTTTCCATAGGTGTGCGAAAATATTATTATTATTATTATTATTATTATTATTATTATTATTATTATTATTATCATTATTATTACTACTACTATTATTTGCTAGAAATTATTATTATTATTATTATTATTATTATTATTATTATTATTATTATTATTATTATTATTATTATTATTATTAAAATACTTATATTCTCTCTCTCTCTCTCTCTCTTGTCGTCTACAGAGTGTGAGGACATCCGAGCCTATAAAAAGTAGCCGTCCAGGTCGAACTGTCGATGATGGTGCTGTAGCAGGACCTTCAAGGGAGCCTGAACCTCACCCATTCACTGCAGATTTGCTTAATGTCACTAGCATCGCTTCTACGAGGAATTCAGGAATAATCGACACACACCGCTACAGGGTTAGAATTAACGAGCAGGGGGTGTTCAGAGAAGGGAGGGATATTAATGATACATTCTTAGGCGTAATACAAAGTGTTATAGCATTCTTGCGCCGTGAAGTGACCAGTCAGCAGTATGGGGTGCGGGTGTGGTTCACATTCCAAGGACAGAATAACAATGAATATTTCGTTCGCATCCCCTACAGAATGATGAGTACTGAAAATCTAGCCAGATATCTGGCTGACCGTTTGTTAAAGGCGTTCCAGTCGGGTGACAAGGCACTGTTTAACCAGTTTGATGTAGAGGTGCAAGTATTGCGTAAACCGGCAGGTAATGGACCTATCGTCCCTTCATCAGTAAACTTTATAAGTGGACGCATTAATAATATCCAAACCCGTACAAACGATGAAGACATACACGCTAAAAGCAGTATTGGATGTGGGTACAGAGCCATAGCGGCCTGTCACAAACTCCATACTCTGCCACCTCCCCCGCCCGGTAGCAACTTTACCCCGACCATAAGTGATTTCACACCTGGCTCCCTAACTACATTAGGGAAGGAAATTGCGCTCAAGTGCAGGCTGGAATATGAAGACCCCTTGATTCCTGAACATTTTGCGAAGATAGAAAAATATTTGAAATGTCGTATATTCGTTTTTGCTAATACTGTACATCACCTCCTAGAGATAGTTTTTAAACCGCATGAACTGGACAGAAGTCTACCCTTATATATAATAGGATATGATAAAGTTAATACCCACTACTACTACCCGTTCCCGAAAGATACCATCAAACTCGCTATAGGCAGTATAGATGCGACATTAATTAAAGGTGCCATTCTCTGTAATCTCTGCTACAGCTTCACGGACAATATAACTAGACATTTAAGGGATGAATGCACGGAATATAGATGCACCCAGTGTTTAACCTACAAGTGTAAAGGGAAACCTGACGCTAACGCGAAACTTCCACACTGCAATGATTGTAACAGGGACTTCTACAATGATGAATGTTTCAATCTCCATAAAGAACGTACTTGCAAGAAACTCAAAGTGTGCACCCTTTGCGATGAGATAATGTTGGCTGACAAGAAAGGCAATCACCAACATGACTGTGGACATATCCTTTGCAGTGTATGCAATGAAAAGTATGGTGCAAACGGAGATAATCATGAACGTTACATGAAGAAGATTAAGATTCCCACTGATAAGGCATTGAAGAAGAAACAGGTGTTCACCTTTTATTACGACATTGAAACATACAACAATAATCAACGTATAGATGGTAATAATCGAACTGTCACAGACATGCTGCCGTACCTTCTAGTGAGCATGCTAGTGTGTTATGAATGCGGCGAGAAAGATCTCGGTAATGATCAGTGCGGTAAGTGCGGAACCAAGCGGATGGAGATCTTTAATGTGAATTTAGAAGCTGAAGGAGACCATCAGAGATGTCCTGTAGATCAGTTCATCAACTACCTCTTCAAGTTCTCTGAGTCGCACAGGAAAGCTAAAATAGTAGTTGCAGCGCACAACGGTGGGAAGTTTGATACACAGTTCGTGTATAGCAAACTGCTTGCCCGACCTGGAGCTGACATCATCTCTTCCAATCCTGTGAAGAGAGGCACCAAAATCATAACGCTAACTGCTAATCGTAACATTTATTTCAAAGATACCTTACTGTTCATGCCTTGTGCATTAAAGAAGTTACCTAAATGCATGGATCTTGAAGGTAGTGTAGCTAAGGGGTTCTTCCCTTACAGATTCCTGACTGCGGACACCCTGAATTATAAGGACCGAATCCCCGGAAGAGAAATGTTTGAAGTAGACCGCATGAGCGAGAACGAGAAGGACGAATTTGAAAAATGGTATGATAACTTTAACAATAAAGAGTATGACATCAAAGCCGAATGTACCACTTACTGCGTACAGGATGTGAACATTTTACGCAGTAGTTTTGAAAAGTTCAGAGGTATATTCCTACGGGATTATAAAATTGATTGTCTTGATGAATGTGCAACCATAGCGTCCTTATGTTTTACGATCTTTAAGATGTGGTTCATGCCTGAGAAGTCACTTGCCCATATTGGCCGCGCAGATGAAGGAAATTACTCGTTCGAAGGGATTAAATGGCTAAACTTTATGGAATTGTACACAGGGCGTCGAATTGAACATGCCAGGAATGGAGGAGAGCGAAAATTCAAAATAAAGAACAGATTCCTCAAACCTGATGGTTATCTCGAAGTACCTGTTGAAGAATACGTCCCCATTAACGGCAACGCCTTCGTTACTCAAAAACATATTAACGTTAATGAACAGATGATTAAGCTGAATGATAGGAGGGGGCGCCCAAGACCCGGCACCCCTTTGAAGAAAGTTGTCTTCCTCTTCCACGGCTGTATATGGCATGGACATCAGGCATGTGATAGTGCTCTGACAAAGATTGGTGAGGTCTCCAGCCTCGATCGTTACACTGCGACCATGCAGCAGGAGAGCGATTATAAGAATGCAGGGTTCGAGGTTGTGAGGGTGTGGGGTTGCGAATGGAATAAGATGAAGCAGGACTGTGAAGCTACCATCGTGAACGAAAATAATGAGACACGAACTGAAAACTTAGGTGCATATGTACAAGCACAGGGCAATGAAATGGCAAACGAGCGTTTGGTTGTGGGAGACGCTCTATATGGCGGGCGCACTGAGCCGTTCGTGTACTACTATCCTCCTACGGAAGGGGTGAAACTCCACTACCTCGATTTCACCTCTCTTTACCCATATGTACAAAAAACTAAATCGTTTCCTGCAGGGTTACCCACGAAACTCACAGGACGTGAGTTGCCTTCGATTAACGATTTCGTCAAAGATATTAACACCACATACTTTGGCCTATCATACGTAAGCATACTGCCTCCCACGGATCTGTACACACCTGTTTTGCCCGGACGTTATGATGACCGACTCATCTTCACACTGTGTCGCACATGT